>WEDG01003891.1:0-62104 GCA_017591395.1 Schistocephalus solidus
ATATATATATATATATATATATATATATATATATATATATGATGTACTGATGATCGGTAATGACCGTGAAACAGCTGTCTGCGTCTTGCCTGTTGCACTCTTAGCAACATATTTGTGCTATATATATATATATATATATATATATATATATATATATATATATATATGTCAACGCCGAAAATAACCACGATAGCCAAGATCATGTTCACGTAGTCAACGACCACCAACAAATTCTCCTCTTCAATGCTTCTAGCCATGCATTGGCTTTTCCAGACTATCCGTCAACAAATATCTGTTAGGATTACTTGTATGGCAGCCTAATCAGGATAAGTGGAAAATAAACCACCCACAGTACATGGGGCTTTGCGTCCAATACAGGGAAACTTGGGTTAAGGATTAAGGTGAGGGTTGGAGCTAAATTTAGGGTTAAGGTCAGTGTTAGGTTTAGGTGTGGGAGAACGTTAAGGAGTAAGGTTTGGATTTGTGTTATCTGTACAGTTCAAGTTGAAGGTGAAGCTAGGGTTAAGATTATGGTTACATTTTCATTTTATGGTAGGCTTAGTGTGATGGTTAAGCCACGGGAATTTTTTGAAGTTCCTGAAACTTATCACAAGGTTACCTATGTTTAGATGGCCACACAGGTCATCACTACTCAAATTACAATCTGATTCACATATTCTGTTCATATCCGAGCTAGGTCACTTACCCGATGCAGTCACGACGGAAGCTATGACACTAGCCTTGCCCTGGCCTCCACCTTCGCCGCGCGATGATGCGTTGGTTGTTGCTCGGATAGCCACGCGGATGATCGTCTCTGAAGGCAGTTCATCAACCACGAGGAAGAGACTACTGTCGTTCTCCTTGACAGCTAAAGTCAGGGTTCCTGCTCACAACAGTTCCATTTAGAAGGGGAAAATTGACGTAAATTGTGTAGGCCGATATTATGCCTCCAAGTCGGTCGGGTTGGTTCCAGCTGACTCGGATTGCAGTGCTGTTTATTGCACGTGCGGCTACATCTGTTGGTTGGCTTGGAGCTGTCAAAATTTGAGAATAAAAACTTATTACTTCCATTCTCCTTTTGCCTATACCCTTTAGCATTTGCTTTCGCATTTTCACTCAACGTCCAAATTTAAAGATTATATACTACTATATATATTAATAGGTATAGCTAATAACTGTAATAGCTGATAAACGAAACGGAAAGTCTAATCTTAATCTAATATATATCTATATTAGTATGTATAGTAATAGTTCGGTCTCCTTTACCCTTGTAGGTAATTTTATTCTGTCTACGGTAATAGCCGTTGTGCAACTGCTGGCGGGGCTCGAGATTAAGGCCCAAGGCATAATGGGGCGAGTATTTGTTGGCAATGTTATTCTGTGCATAGCAATACGCAAAGTTCGTATGTAATACCTGACAAACAAGACGGAAAAGCTTACCTTGTGGCCAAGTCCAAAATTGTTTTGCTACACTGAATTCTCCAACACCACCACCATTGCCATCTCTGTCCGGCAGAACATCGTATCGCACACGAACCTCATAGTGTGTATTGCCCTCCAGCCCGGAGATAAGGGCTTTTGTTACGTTGGACGGATATTTCATCACTAGCACGATCGACTGTGGTTGCTGTACAGGTTTCACTTGAATCGTGTACTCGAGCACGCTACACCTGACCAATGCCTGTACCCAACGAATCGTAACACCTTCAGTACTGAGCTGGCGCGCGAACTGAACTCGGATTTGGTGAGGACCTGAGAGGATGCATAAAGTATATTTGAAGACATCCCATGAATTTAATATGTAAAGGTCAATGTAAAACGGGAAGGGTGATAATATTAGTTTTTAATAGTGGGGCAGATTATGTAGGCAATTAACGAAGTCGCAGAAGATTTCAAGAGCACTCGCGTTTCTATCATTAGTTTATTTTTATTACTCCAACGAGGTGCGCGAACAGATGCGCAATATGAATTATGTCACTAAGGGGCGTCTAAACGGGCGAAAAACAGAAACTTCAAAGTTATTGGTTAAAGGTTTGATTAAGTAACGGTTTTGCAGCAGGCTAGCCTAAACGTTAAACTAACCTTAACACCAACCATACCTCTTTACTTAAAACCTATTCTTAACCAAGGCTGAAATTAAGCCTAAACTTTATTTTAACCTATCTCATAAGCAGTTTATTATGCTCAACCAGAAACGCTATCCTAATATAACATGTCTACCTAAATCAAATAAGCAGGTATTTTGTGGTAATAACAAACTAAGAACTTCCATAGTTGACTGTCACTCAAGCTGGTTTACGCAATAATCGATAAAACTAGGCGGACAACTGCGTTCAATTCAAAGAAATTCCTGGAAACTAATTAGAACTATATAATATAATAATTTTTCTATATAATATTAGTTCTGGAACCATGAATAGGGTAAAGTGGTCCCCTGGACAGTAAGTCTCTATGCGAATATATTCTGTTCTCATGTATGCTGTCTACGTTGCTCTGATTTCCAGTGTCGTTAAAAAAATTTCAAATAAGGAAAAAATATTTCATACTTGGAGGCCATGTTCGCACTGTGTTACTGAAGACAGGTTCACTTTTTTGGCTTCCTGTCCCCTATCACCTACAGCCACCGCTGTGACCTTTGCATTTGTACTCGGTGCAGTCACTCAGCCGCTTAAAGATGGTAGAGGTGGTGTCCAAAACCCCCATAACGATCATAGAACTTCCAGTCGGCATCTTCACAGACAGCCTGGTAGTACAGTTTCTTTCCCTGAAAGTGGTTACTGGACTCCACGATGCGTTGATTATTCCGGGGCCGGTCACTGTAGCATTGACGACGTCAGGTGCTGGAGGAGCTGAAAGGGAGGTGGTAAGTCTGACAGACTGCTTAAATGACAGCTCGGTATCTGCAAGGAACATCAGAGGATTACAAGTAAAGACAACGCCTGATTCTCTAGGACCAGAAAGGGGCGGACAAATATCCAGAAAGTTCAGTCAGTTTAGAGCAAGTGGACAGCTTTACAGTTAGTTCGACTTATTAGTTGGCCTCTTCAAAAACCAAGCCAAGGGGCACCATAAAGACTTTAATATTCGTCCCCTTATCACTCCAGCCAGGACAAGTGTTCCCTTCTACGTTACAGTATGAAATCGGACCTCCTAAACGCGAGCTTTTGTATTTGATTTCTCAAACAATTTGACAGAAATGTGTCTTCCATTGGTCTCCACTTACTGATACCGCTCTAGTGACAGGTATGGCACCTAAGGATACTCATGTAACGTAACATTAGTTACCAAAGAAGGCCCCGATTACAATTCGGGTTTCGTCTAGCGGACTGGTGTAAAGACCTTTATTTTTATTATCTTGATAGCTAGGACAGGCTACTTGAGAACACCTTTAACAAACCGACCAGGCATTAATTCTAATACGGTCGTGTTGAACGAAAAATAAAAGATGCACGGCCCCTCGGACGGGGCCACTCCCAGGTAGCCCGGCCTTCAATTAAATCAGGAAAGTTTCCGCACACTGTTTAGAGCAAGTGGACAGCTTTACAGTTAGTTCGACTAATAGCCGGTCTCTTCAAAACCAAGCCAAGTACAGCAGTGAACACAGGGTTTCAGCCTGCATCCCTCAGTCCCTCCAAGCGTCTTTGGGTAGCCACATGTGAGGGAGGCATGATTACATTTCAAAGGCTCTACATCTACAGCAACTTTTCCAACTTTTGAAGGTTTGAAGCGGTGCGTACTTAGACAAGAAACGCTACGCCGACCTGGGCATCGAAACTGGCCAAACTGGCACACAATATGAGGCTCCTCTGAGATTTTAACAAGCAACCCAGTCCACCATATTCTTTGGGAAGCAGCTTACTGAAAGAAGTTTGTTTGCAGAAGGGTGATGCCCACAAAGAAGGTGCACACGCTCAAAACCTGGGGTGTTTTTAATCTGTTGAACTAAAAACAAAAGATGCATGGCGCCTCGAGGCGGGTCAATTCCAGTTGACCCAGCCCTCTGTTAACATTAAAAGGAAGGCAGTTAACAGGATATAATTGAAAGTTTAAAAACCCAACTTACCGGATTTGTCATAAAAGGACATTTGCATGCCTCCCGAGGACGTATTCTGCCAGCATAGTGAGCATCTTTAGCGGATAATGAAATCGATTAATCCTGACTAACTAAGACGCAAGACATGCTTGCTTTTTATGCTAAAAAGCAAACTTTCCTACCTTTAGATTCTTCTCTGTCCGTTTCCACTGGTTCCCTACATTGACGATAATGTGATTGAGACAGCTCTGCCACTCAAGGATTATCCACATATACATGACACGTCATTGGTTACCAAAGAATATGGTGATAACAGTTCAGGTGTCATCGAATCAAAACAACGGAGAAGGCTTTTGTAATGATGCTCATTCGGATCACCTTGGTAACCAGCCCCGGAAGTAGGATTCCTCCAATCCACAACTGGAGGATATGTTAAGCAAACGAATGCCGCCTAGTCTTTTAAATCGTGCACCTGAGGAGTTCCTGATGCGCTTTGGGTCTGAAACGGCCATACGTGCCCCACAGCTCGGCACGGAAAAAGAAAGGCCTTCCTCGTAATACAGGTGACCCTGCGCTACGTTTTAGGAACGGTATATATCCCCTAACCCAAACCTCAACCGTAGCACCAATCTTAACTTTAACCCTAACCCTAGCATTGACCCCAAGAGTACCCGAATACTAAGCTAAAATACAACCCTAATTTCGATGGAATTTAGCGTGGAGTCCCCTGTATTATGGGTGGCCCTTGTTCCCGGGTTATACATCCGAGTCGAATATCGACCATGGCGTAGCACGGATAAAATTTCAGGTTGATCTGGTCAGTTCTGTGAAGGAGGAACATAACTAACAACAAACAGTTCGTCTAAAGATTCCTTTAAAGTTCAATAAATGCTTTTTCGCTCCTAAAACATCAAAAAGAAACACTTTCTTCAGGGTACTTTACCATCCACACCTGTTCGGTACATCCCCATTTTCTTTTCATACGACCCGTGTGTG
Source organism: Schistocephalus solidus (assembly GCA_017591395.1). Taxonomy (NCBI): domain Eukaryota; kingdom Metazoa; phylum Platyhelminthes; class Cestoda; order Diphyllobothriidea; family Diphyllobothriidae; genus Schistocephalus; species Schistocephalus solidus. The sequence continues at coordinate 5,030 of WEDG01003891.1, forward strand.
TAGAGACAGCAGTTATGGTGATGCTGTAGTTAGTCCACGGCTGCAAACCCTCCAGTTCTCCTCTGTAATTGCTCGCAGGGATGTGACGTTCCTCCGACTCACCGCCGATGGACCTGGCCTTGAGGATCACCCGGAGAAAGTCCTCTGCTCCGAAAATTGGTGTCCTCCATCCAAATGATATCGCCGTGCTCTTCACAGACTTGATTGAGGTTTCCCAAAATTGCATTGGATCTGATATAGGGAGGGTTTCAGAAGATAAAAAGTATCACACATCAGAAGGGATCAAGTAACCGGCTTTAAGTTACATGGAGCAAACTTACACTTGGACTTGAATTGAGACCAAATGCAATAAATAAAGAACAGTGGCACTCAAAAGGATTCATAGAGAAGACACAAAAACTTTAATGCGTCAAACACCCCATAATCGCACTCCAGCATCATCATCCTCAAAATTATCCTTATCAAAAACAACAATAACGACATGAGCAATTACGAAAACCAAAACATAATGACATTTGAAATTTACTGAGCAGGTTTCCTAAAAACGAAATAATTTTTGCTATCTTCTTGGTTCTGACTTACAGTCTACCCCCCCTCCCGGTGAAACAGGAAACTGGCTTCGGGTTGTTATTGGACAAACAGAAAGAGCATTCTACAGTAATCAAACAACGTAAGCATGGCCTTTATCTACCTGAAGGTGGTTTTGGCTAAAACAAATAAATTCTTTTTTTCACCCACAATACATCTTCTTATTTGAAACTGAAAAAGCAGTTTATTGAAAACATGGGTTTTAGGTAAGGATCAGATGCAAAAACGTGAGCCAGAGCATCAATTACAGCTCGCTCTCTTGTTATTACCACCTTACCATATTGGTTTGGTCCCTTCAGGCGGTAGGCTTGGAATCAGAGCGTTTGAATGGGAAGACGCACACTTGCTTGAGCATTGGTGTCAATTGCGCAAGTCCAATGCCGTCGACGTCCTAGAACTCGCACGCTATCAACCACAAAATGGTTTGATAGCAACGATGCCGTTACCAGGAACCTTCTCGCTGAGACGAAGCGGCTACAAAAACCTTCATGGAACACCGGAATAACGCCAACAAAACGACCTTCTTGAGATGCCGCTGGCTTGTGCATTGCGGGAGATGCAGTACGCCTGGATGGCTCACCAGACCGAAAAAGCCAAGGATACGCGTACCGCAAACAGACGATAAGTTCATAAAATCCATCAAGGCTAACTGCAAGCCCTGCCTAAAGGGATCCGCCCAACTGCGCAGCTCCGGTGGAACAGCACACCTGACGTGGAAATCACAGATTTGCAAATGTTGGGCGGGGCACTTAAGAAGTATCCTCAAACGCCTGCCCACGATCTTCGACGCTGTCATTAACCGGTTCCCATAGAGGAAATGAATAATGACCTGGATCTTTCGTCTTCCTTACCCTAAGCCATGCGAGCCGTGAAACAACTTTCCAGTGGACCTGATGCTATCCTGGCCGCTGTCTACTAGAGTGGTGGCACCCATATGATGCAGAAACGTACAACGATATTCCAGGAGGGATGCAGCCAAAGAAGATTTCTACAGGACTTGAAAAACGCAGCCACCGTCCATTTTTACAAACGTAAAACGAATCGCAACTATTTGATAAATAGATGTGCATCTCGCTGAACAAAATCGTTGAGAAGATCTTCGTTCGCATTATTCTTAATCGTCTTAAAAGTCTCCTAGAGGAAGGATTGTTCCCGGACAGTCAATGCGGCGTCTGAAGGTGCCAAGTTCCATGATCCTCGCCACCCACCAGCTACAAGAGCAGTGAGAGGATGGGGGAACCCTCTTCCACAGTACCTCTTTGGGACTGATGAGAGTCTTCAGCACGACTGGATGATGGTGCGAGTCATTGACAACGGAACGCATTCCCAAGCACTCGCAGTGACTAACGAAGTGAAGTAGGGCAGCGTACTGGCCCCCACTCTCTGCTATGTTGATGGACGCCTACCGTGATGCACGCTTTGGAATCTGCATCGCATATAGAAGTGACGGGTAAACTCTCCATATCCGGCGTAAGCAGGCCCCATCGACTACTGTTCAAGACTTGCTCTTCGCGGACGACTGCGCACACAACGCCAAAAAGGAGGAGGACATGCAAGGGAGCATGAACCTCTTAGCCGCCGACAACACCAAATTTTACCTAATAATCAACAAGGACAAAATGGTGGTCATGCACCAACCGCTACCCAGCGCGGAATGCAATGCTCATATGGACAGTTTCACTTGAATGCAACTCAACTCATGCAACATGAGAGTTGATAATGGGTTTGCGAACCACATATCCAAAGCCAGTCAGGCATTAGACTGGCTGCAATCCCCCCGTGTGGAATCGCCGCGACCTTCATCTGAAAAATAAACTGAAGATTTACTAGGCCATCGTCTTGACATCACACCTGTTTGGAGTGGAGACCTGGACTGTCTACTCTAACCAAGCCTGGAAGCTCAATCACTTCCATCTCAGTTATCTCCGCAGAATACTGAAGCTAAGAAAACAAGACGTCATCCCAAAAACGGAAGTCCTGGGGTGGACCGGCATCCTCAAAATGCACGCCATGCTGAGGCAAGTGCAACTACGATTGAGCGACCGCCTCGCGAGGATGCACGAGGAGTTATTATCCAAAGGGCTATTCCGTGGAGATTTTTTAGTGCATGTGCGCGCAGAGAGGAGGACAAAAATGATGCTACAATGAAAAGGAAAAACTCTCTAAAGCCCCTCCGCATCAAACCGGAGACTCGGAGGAACCTCACCCACGACCAATCACCCTGGAGAGCACCGGTGGATACTGCCGTAGCAATCTGCGAAGCAAACCGGATCGCCGCTGCCAAAACCATAAGGGTGGCTTGGAAGTCACAAGATCCTTGGATCGAAAACGCAAGTGCCCAAGCCCTCTTAGCATGCCAAGGTTGCCAACGCACTGTTCACACGCGAATCGGCCTGTTCGGACATTTTCGGACGCATTGCAGCGACAAACCGAAAAAAACAACCGCTAAATCAATGAAATACCTTACTGGCATTCCTGCCTCAAACTCCACAGCGTCCACCACGATGCCCACCCCACAACCAGTGATCACACACTTAAGGCTCCGCCGTCCTCGATCAACGACACAATTCTCCCTCCACATCCCGCTCGTTCATCACAGTGCCCAACTCTATCAGCACTTTTCTTATAGCCACCACTGGTGAGATCAATTCCGACGCCCAATCAATCATGGCCTTTACAATCACCGCCCCCCCAACCCCCAGCAATTGGGGTTCAATTGAAACCTGTCCTATTTACGATCAAACATTCATCGAACGGATCATCCTGGTCAGCCAGTTGCGAATCCATCGCACTGTCACCGGCACACCGCTGCCAGAAACCACGACGTATACTCGACCCATCTGCCTCAACTCTCCAAACTGTCCACGCAAATCCATTAACCACATGGGCCCATTTGGTCACATGCCTATCCACGAAATCGGGTTTCACCGCGATGCTGACACACCTAGAACGCCTTGCCCACCTATCAACACGTCCATCTCCAGCTCTCCCATGGGCGCACCGCCGTCGACTCAGTACCTCCCAACATTGCCAATGCGCACGAAAATCACACATCGGCCTGGTCGGTTAGTTGTAAGTCCATCAAACAGAGGTTGACGAACCAGAGCTTGCAGCATCAAAATAAAAACACCACCAGCGCCTTAACTTTCCGCGATGTCCACACACATTTACTCACCGCATGAGGCTATTAGGCCACATGCGCCTCCATGAGAACATGCGGCAGAACACGGCCGGCTGTAAAAAATCACCGCTCTTCTACTCATCACACAGGAGGACGCCCAACATCACACAACACACATTCACAAATAAATACGCTCACGTAAACAGAAAGTGTGTTTATCAGCTCCTTGTCCATGCGGCTTCTCTGCTGCATGTGTGGGAGGAGCCGGAGATTATAATAGTGCACTAAACTCCATGGTTACCAACTTGTGAGTGGACTTGGACCTCACAATCGGTTCAGGGTTTGTTTGTGTTGAGTGGCCGTGTGGTGATCTGAGACTCCGGCTCCCTCTCAATTTGGCGTCTGTGGCACCAGCAATCCATGGGACCGAAGCCAGGTGTGGCGGCACGATACGGGGCGGATTCAGCCTGACCAGCCACCCCTGCCCTCTCCCACCTCCGGTCTTCTTGATTTGGTCATGACGCCGCGCCCAGGTGGGGCAGGAGGAGAGAGTGCGGTAGATGCAGCGCAAGTCTATTCGCAATATAATCTACTTCACGCGCAAGTCACTATCCCTGCGCCACCTTGCAGGAAGCTGTCTGTGGATCTCGTCGGAAGCGACGGTTGAACTGTTGTTGGTAGATAAACCTACTGTACTTATAAGTTTGTATGAGTATGGCAAATCTTTTCTATTCCAGATGCAAGTATCGCCAATAAGTTTGACCTTGATATAGGTTAAGAAATTCTGTGTCAGCGTAATGTCACTTCACGTGCTTTTCAAAAAGTAGCTAAATCTTACCGAAAATCGGAGGCTTTAGCGTGAAAATATCACTTCTGACTTCATCACCGTTGGTGAAAACCTTTAGTTCAAGATTTTTGCCCTGAGACAGCCGTGATTTCAACGTCACGTTAAGGAAGACTGTTTCATCCGTCTGAGACTGAAGCACTTGGTCGTTCGTGACTGAAACCTTGTCATCCATCTGACGGAAGACCTGAAAATTGAGAAAAAAAAGAACAAATGAAGGTTAACTTATTTTAACGTACCATACTCCGCCAAAAGGAATGGAAGTGCACTCACTTCATCACTGACGTTAACGATTATGCGCTCCTTCTCCGCTCCTTCTTCAAGGATGATGAATGTAAAGTTTTTAAGAAGAGCAGCGTTTGTTGCCGGAGGACGATATTTAAGGATCGTGGAAAGTTCTGTTTTCGAGATTGGTGCAACTACCCAGTCAATATTCTGTGGAGGTAGGACTGAAAGATGAAACAAGTTACATAAGAAAGGCATGGGCGGACATAATGAACACATATATCGCCACCAAACCATTAGCACCACCGCCGCCACCGCCACCACAAAAATTATCATCATCCTGAACATCGATGTCACTGCCTTCAGAACCACCACCACCACCACCACCACCACCACCACCACCATCATCATCATCATCATCATCATCATCATCATCATCATCATCATCATCATCATCATCATCATCATCATCATCGTCATCATCATCATCAGCAGCAGCAGCAGCAGCATCAACAGCAGCATCATCATCACCATCATGAACCTCACCGTCAACTGCACCAACATCATTATCGTCCCTCAAACTGAGTCCACTCAAATAGTCTAACACAGTAGTTACTCCATTTGGGGGAGGTCAACTGATACAGTGGTACTTTCTTCTTAACCCGAAATCGCATTGCACAAGCAGTGCTCTAACAAAGGTCTCGAAGCAGTATTGAGCGAGCAAAGACATAAAAAAGGATGAAGGTGGAAACAGGTCTCACCAGAATAACTTCCATGTGTTCGTCCAACTTCAAAGTCAAATGGTTGAAGGGAATTATACAGCTTTTTTGGTAGCGTAATGCCTATGACGTCTATGTTGTTATCCTTCTCACTCAGCATAATTGGAGTGTTCAGAGCGAGCAGCGGCGGTTCAGACTGGCATAAGTTGCTGCCTTCTACCTGTAACGGGACAAACACAAATTTTAATTTGCTATAATTCCAGAATACTACTCCCTTCACACGTTTAGTAGTACCTATTCTTCCACTTTATTAGGACGAACATAGAGAAGGCTGGCAAACAGTCTGACTGAGCGGTTTGATTTCGGGGCTGCCGCAACTTACGACCAGCAGTTGCCTCCCTCCCAACGTCCAAAACACAACTTCGCAATTTCTTGACACTGTTGTCCTGAGGTTTGACAGGGCTCTAGACCTAATAGAGTGGAATGATCGTCCTCTGAGGCGAAGACTTTTCTCCTTCAAATTGTACCATACGATGCAAAGAATAAGGTCTAGGTAGGATGATTGTGTTGTCATTTAGAGCGTCGTACGCCTTCGTCAGATGTTCCCACGCCAATCTGTCGTGACTTTGCTGCATCTGGCTGAACAGACTGAGCTAGACAACGAACAAGACCTCAAACCGTCAAGTGGGTTCAGGCTGTGATCGCGCAAAGCTGGTGTCTCAGAGGGTGCTCGACGGCTGAATTCAGACTTCTAAGTGCACTACTGACAAGTTCACCGTCTTCAGACTGTGTTTTACCGACTTGCCCAGTCTTTCTGTGGGCTTTGCGTAGAGACATATGCAGTTAGAAACTCTAGGTGTATTTAGATCTTGTAAACAAAAAAATCATAAAAGCCATATTTGGCAGCTTAATATGTTATTTTTACTGTGCGCAAACATACGGCCTAGCAAGTTTTACAAAGCAGATGCTTAAAATTAAAAAAGGAGGAATGGAAAGGCAACTGGAGTCCACAAACCGTGCAGATTTCACTCCCATTCTTGTTCGAATTGTACACAATGAGTCGACATTTGCCATCACTGTTTAAAGCAACCACGCAGGGTTCTGAATGCAGTTTTTTTCCGCTGACATGTTGAGAAAAACGCTAGAAAGGAAAACGAAACTGATTTGCACAGGAGCCATTTGCAAGAATCGGTAAATTAAACTTTAAAATGTCGTCAGTTTTGGTTTAAATTTTGAAATTCTTATATTGCAAGATATGTTATGGTATCCAAAATGTAATTAGTAATAATACTTTGGAAAATAAATACTTTTATTTTGCAAGTTTTCGAGGCTGGTGTCCTAGATCACCGTTAGACGTATAGGCAGTGTACACGACACATGTTGCTCAATTTCTCATAGCAGAAGTCATTATACTTTTTTCGCAAAATAGCACGTTTATTATTAGCGGGGAGTAATTACAAGAATATAATTCCTACTTCCCTGTGGGAAGGTTTTATTTGTAAGTCTCGAAAGCATTTATTCCCTTTTCTCCAATTTATGAATTTATTCGAAAAACGATCGTAACATAAACGTACATTTTTTCCCTCGACCATGCATATCCGATTTTTTTGTATGTAACATCTGTAAGAGAAGACGAAAATATAACTATCTGGCAAATATTTTCTTTTAGAAATAAAATTATAAGGGACTGAATTATTTAAAGTCCACTTCTGAGCAAATGGATTGACGCCTCCCGTTTTTAATTCCCACCCTGGCGTTTATTATATTAACACGATTAATCGTGCCTTTGACAACTTGGCAAACCAGTTGACGAAGAGCTAATTATGTAAGGAAGTAAATAAGTTGAACCGTTTATTTTTCCTTTAACCTAGGCCTTCAGAATTCAAAAAAAGATCTGTTCGCGATAGAACTCTGTAAATTAGACTACGGCTATCTGGAAAATCGTGTGCTTAAATACTGTCCTTGCCTTTAATATCCGAATATAGTTGTGGGGAGTTGTAGGTGGTGCATTCTGAATACCTTATCTTCTCCTCCCCTAAGACGGCTAAGCAAACATAGGGAAATCTGAAACAACCTGTTCTCACTTTTTCTGCACTACTGACCTGTCAAGCCTACTCTGCTTCATCTCGTTTGACCGGATACATTCAGCTGAAAATCCCACTGTTCGCTTGGTATCCAGGGTTCAAGTTTGAGTCAAGGTCTACCTTGTGGTTAATACAGTCGAGTGACCATCTCATGTAATCTTGTGGCCTTCACAAGAAAAGGTCTGTTTAGCGAACTCGGCCCACACTACTTCCCTCAACGATTTTACAGCAGTAAAGAGACGACTGTTCTTAAACAGAAGGTACATTGTGATTTAAATTTGGCCCCGTTTACCCTTCAAAAAAAGAGATCTCAAATTAACTTCCCTTTAGCAGACAGCGTTTTATGCCTCAAATCAATTCACTAAAAAAGTGAAAACCTCAAACATTTGCCATACTAACAATTCTAATTTTTGATCACCATGTTTTCAAGAATTAGGCAATCTGCGGTACATGATCGTAGTTTTATGGTTGAAAACGACATTTTGAAAAATCGGTAAAAAACCTGTCAGTTGCCGGTAACACCAAAGCAATTAACTTCTCGAAAAGAAAATTTGAACTTTCCGGTCATAAGAGGGAAAAATAATAGTGACTTCCATAGTACATGTATACCACGTCGGCCTTTGACTGACCGCCACTCAAGTCATTACTGGTAATCTCATTTTAGAAAAATCGATGGACTCCTACCACAGAAAAAAACATGCAATATCTTCCCACAACCTACATAGTCATTTTATCTGAGGGTGATTTACGCACCGGTGGAAACTTTTAATCCAGAGAAGAATGCCGCTGTGTAGGATTCGATTAAATATTACAAAATACACTCGAATTCATAAGTTGAATCACCAACGAAAAATACGCAGTTGATGTCTGTAGTGAAGCTTAGACATAACTCAAACACGGAAGATTTAGAGTAGGCAAATAAAAATTGCCGGCAAAGACAGGGGAGACTGGACTGGCCATTTCTGGCTTATTAGACGTCATCAGCCAGTCATACCCAACCCCAGGCGGTGCCCCCACCCGAGGATCGAACCCGCGACCCGTTGATCAGAAGTCCAACGCTCTAAACATTGATCCTCGGGTGGCGAACCACCTGAGGTTGGGTATAACTGGCTGATGACGTCTAATAAGCCAGAAATGGCCAGTCTAGTCTCCCCTGTCTTTGCCGGCAATATTCATATGCCTATTCTACTACTAGCCACTGTGTGGCTGCTGGCGGGGCTCGAGAGTGAGCCTCAAGGCAGAGCGGAATGAGTGAGTTACATCATTAGCGATCAGTGAGCGTTCACCAAGGAATGCAAGAGTTAGAGTCTTAGAAGAGAAAACTAGGAGTTAAATGGTGATTCTAAGGGCTCAGTCATTCTACGTTACAAGATTACCAGAATGCTGCTGGCTTATTAACAAAGTCTACCTTGCTTCATGACTGAAAATCAGATTTTAACTAACGAATCAACAGTTATTAGCTGATGCTTATAGCCACCTTGCCGGGAGTTCAGAACTGAATAATTACCTGAAATGGCTGGCAGTGTTTTTATGTCAACGACTTTCTGTGCAAGTCAGGATTTGAAAGCAATTTCAGCGTTAGACATTAATTAAAAATGAGTGTGTACTTGACAAAAATTTCCACGAATCTAAGGGCCTAATCCGCAACGTCAACAGTGTAAAGCAGACAGTCGGTTTTAACTAAGTCTTCCGTAGTACTAGCGCTCATCTATGCATGCCTGTCAGTTGAAAAACTTAAAAACCACTTTAAGCTCAAAAAACAATTTTTTTTATTTTGAAATTACCAATCCAAATAGGTCTTTACTATTTGTGGGGCAACTGAACATTTTAAAACGGCAGGTATGGGTTTATCGATCTGCCTGCCTGCCGGAAAACCGCCTCTGCAGTACTAACTAAAAACCTGGAAGATTTGACTGAGGACAGGTCGCGCGTTCTCATCATCTGGCATGTTGCGCACGCGTAAATCTCCATCAGGAAGAACCACTAGAGGGTCACCAGCGAAAAATACAAGAGATAATACTGAATTTGTCATCCTGTTCCATGCTTGGTTCATGCAAGTTACTTGAAACGCTTTCAAGCGAAAGCAACCTGCCACTGTCGGTGTGAATCTGTCTGCGCCTACTCAATATTTAAGCCTAATTCAGTATCATTAATATAATCATTAACGAAATACCTGCGAGATTCTGACAAACTGGTTCATGATTTGATTAATGACTAGCAATACCATTAATATTTTTAAAGCATTTATTTATTTCAGAAAAAATATTACAAGTTCAGATGTTTTGGGCTCCATTTATGCGGTTTCGCTAATTGAATCTGGTTTTGATCGATATTCAAAAATACCTAAAACAGTGAGTATTACGCACTAAAATGACAGATCCTCGAAAAATCATGTCTTGTAAATTCAGTACATCAAACAAAAATGACTTGGCATCTCTGCACAGAGCGTCTGCCGGGAACTCACTGGTGCTGATGTTTCTCACTTCAGAGAGACCGAGTTCGTTGAAGCGTGTCCTGACTGTAACAGTAACAACATAGGTGCAGTTCTTTTCCAGTCCACTTAAAGTCATTTCAGGTCTTTCCGTGACAGTCCGGTTGACCCTAGAGACAGCTGGACAGACGGTCCTCTCGGGATCTGCGATGACCTCCAAAGACACCAGCCTGTCCGGGGATACCACGGGCCAATTGACGTATATTTGTGCCCTCTCATTGTAGGAGTAAGAATAAACTGATAGGACTAGACGATTGCTGTTTGGCCAACCAATATCGCCCCCGGCACTGACGGAAAAGCCTAAATGCATGGGTTTGCGTAAATAGTGAAAAATAATAACTTACAGCTAAAACAGGAGAGTGAAAGCAGTTGCAGCCATGTGAAAGGTCGCAGTGATGGGGGCATTTTAGAAGCCGGCAGGTAAACATTTCCCTGCGTGCCTATATTTATAGGTCAGCGAACCTGGATTTCTGAGGTGCCTGTAGAGAAGAGCCAATGCCGATGCGGTAGAACATGTAGAGTTAGGTCGTACAGTGCTTGAGCTGACGATCTAGTCTAGCCGCTTGCCAAAGGCGATCTTTGCTAGGATCTCTTGGGATGTATTGGTGCGTGCTCAGACTGATTGGGGTCGAGTGAAAAGTTACTGTTACTGAGACAAGCGATCGTGTGATGAATAAGCGCTAAGGTCAATGCCACCCTGGCGTGATTGTATGTTGCATATAGATGTCTTGTGTAAAATTAGATGCAAGATCCGAGGTCTAAATCATTCATATACCCCCCCCCCATCCTCTCTGAGAGGATACGGAAATCGGAACTTCCCACCCGTAATACAGGTGGTCTTGCGCAAAATTCTAGGAAAGGTAAACATTCCCGTGTGTTAATCCAACATTAACAGTTACCCAAACTTTTAGCGTAAACTGAATCTAAACCCTAACCTTACACCCACTCTAAAACATGAATGCAATTTACCTGGAAAGTATCGCGAAGCCACTAGTGCTACGGCGTTTCCTGTTCCCATATCGTGCCGGAGAAGGCACACACGTGATTCAGATCAGATGCTTTGAGAGAATTATTTCGATTAGTTTACAGGCAGTGATATTCTACTTTCCAAAATTTACTCCATGAAACTCGATACCCACGACGTTTCCAACTAGACACGGGCCATCGCAATTAAAATCTCTGTGCCTCTCAAAGTGAGCAAGCGCCCAAAAACTCCAGTGGCGACACATTGGCTGATGGTCATTTAGATGTCAATAATATGTCAATTGAACGAACTACTCACAGACATTATCTTCAATTATGCGAAATTGATCTTATTGTAAATGTCCTTTGAAAGAATAAGAATAGAAAATGTGGTATTTGATAAAATATCTTTATCATGGCTGTTTCCGGCAATGCAAACGGCCACCAAACTGTAAAATTTTGAAAAAGGATCCTGCGTTACAGGCTTTAGAGAATATATATATCCCACATTTATCGCAGTGCTGGTACTTGGGAATCGATGGTTTGATTGCTCACATCAGAGTGGTAACCACTGCGACTTCGTCGTCACTTTTGGTTATTTTCCCGTAATGAAGCCACATTCAGCTGACGATTTCTGGCCTATCCTGCAACGGCTGAACGTTTTTCAGCCTGAAAATGCGCCATTAATTGGATCTCGGATGGCTGAACACGCAGAATCAGGGTAAAAGATTGACACAACTCTCAAGTCGCGTGAAATTTCAACCGCATGTCGAAATCCGCGTTATTTAGGGTTTTAACTCGATTTTCAGTATCACAGGTTTTGGCAGTAAACATATAGCGCCACCAAGCTTCTAAAATCGAATCGGACGTCTGGGCTTTCTTCTGGTAATATCACACTTACATCTTCACCTTCATTTACTTGATCACTGCTCCTCGTACTGTGACCATCACATTTACATATCCCGCTTTCCAATTCTATCACAAAGCCACCTGTATTCTGGGTGGTTCCTGTTCCCATATCGTACCGAAGGAGCCATATAAGATAACCATACAAGACATTATTATAGAGTCACTTGAGATCGCTGTTTGATAATTTTACAGGCATTGCTGTTCTAAGCACCAAAATTTACTCAAGGATACATGTTAACCATGACTTTTACCAGTGACTGCTCATCTTATCTAAACATCTTGAAGTACAACCGTCAGCAGATGGGACTTATGTCAGAACTACTCTCCAATGTTGCCAAAGCTGAAAGGTGGCTAAGTGACGCGGATGACAACTTCGTGACCATTAATTACTGCAACGTTAAACAGCTGCAGAAGAGGCTGAATCGTGTCTTCTTCGACGAGGAGGCAATAGGAGATAACCACCAGTTTCTGCACGATGGGAATGGATGTTGCACCAAGTGTACATCAAACGTGCTGGACTTCCGAGCTCATACGTACAGTATGGTTGCAACGATCCGCTTAAGTAAGAAATGGCTTGCTTTTGGCGGTTATTCAAATCCAAATCACTTATATTGATTCTGGGATAGAAACCCCCCCCTTCCCTCAACAACAACTTTTTCGGGGATTCAAAGGGCCACTTGTGTGTCCCTAGAGTAGGGGTAAGCGTAGGGGTAAGCGTAGGCTGCCAAAATTATACGATTGCTGTTTTGCCAATGTTTGGCCAGACAGTGAACACCCGGGACATCTGTTTTTGTCTTGGTTGAAATCTTCCGCATACCCGTCAGTTCACAGGTTTACTCGTCAGCTGGAGCTACATGCAGTGATTCAAATAGAACACTACTGAGACCGAATGATTGCTGGCTACCTAAGTGGTCCTGTGGAACCTGGCAAAGTTAGCCTGAAGAGTGTGTTCAATTGAGTCATTTTTAAACAATCTTTTGCATCATGAGCCTGCATAAAGCCAGTTAAAAAGTGATCTCCGTTGTTGATCAGCTTTAGATCCTATAAATTTTCAGCTAAGAAGAATTCGTAGTTGCTGCAATTTTCGGCGACATTTCAGCTGGTCACATTAAAATATCATTAAGTCAGGTGTTGCAATAAGCTGCTGGTAATAGCATCAATATACATCCTTTTCTAATGCGAGGATTTAAAAAGAGAGTAGGCCGACATGGGCGTCACTTTCTGAAGAAAAACCGTATTTTAGAATGGTCTCCACGGGTGGACTTCAGTTTACACTTTCCTCTCAATCTATTACAATCGATGGAGAGCGCTAGGATGACCCGTAAATAGACACCATTGCTTTCATCCAACGTTTTCATGTGTGGTCGGGAACCACCACGCCGCGGAACAGTCTCGCGTATTAAGTGCGAGCGCGAGTCAGTTATAAGCAGACGATGTGGCCATGCGCGAAATTTGGCCGCGGAAATGCGCGTGGACTTGCCCACATTAGCGCTCCGAGGTCCACCAATCGGTACACGCCCATTCGAGGACGCCGTGGCTCATAGGTACGACACCGCGGATGAAAATAAAGCCCCTCTCTGTCAACCCCGTCTGTCCATCATCTTACCTAATTATCGGCATCCGGGAAATGTGGCTATCTAATAACTATGTTACATGACTATAAACAACTGACTTGCAGTTTCCCGACTTAAGTCGACTTATAATTTATGGGTATGGTGAGCGGTAATTTGAAAAGCACCGTCCCTTCTCTTTTCGATAGTAAGGCTTGTTTCTCGCCAGGCATCATGAACCCTCTTATCGCCAGCTGCAGCTCAGTTGGCCTTCTGTAGGTGAATCCACTGGTCTGGGACGAAATTTGCCTGACTAAGGCGAGAATCGCCCCGAGCGACGGAGGTGGCGGCGGCGGTGTCTGCAATCTCACCCCGACTGGGGCAGAGTGTAGCCTTTCCTAGCACCGTGTCTCAGGTTACGTAGTGCTATTTGCGTCGGAAAACTCCCAAGAAGACTCCTCTCTGACATCTGAACTGTGGTCACTCTGCCTTACGAGGTCTTCGTGTCTGCATCAAATAAGGCACTTAGTGTCTCAGTCATCAGACCAAAGTTAGCTACAATTAGGTCAGACGGTTGGCTCTGCAAGTTAAGAGAGGCTAATACCAAATTTTTGTAGACTTGCCTCCCTTAGGATGAGGATTTGAAATTTTCAAATGTCTCGGGGTTTACCATTTGGCAAAAGGACAGTATCGGTTGCAAGCAGCAGCAGCTGCTGATAGCAGGATTTTTGTGGGCCCTTTTAGGTTTCGGCTGGATTTCATCAGTGACACGACCACCATCAGCATACGTCCGGTCATTCCTCCCTTGCTGCTGATCAATTCTGATGAAGTAATCGCGAATAAACCTTTCGTTTTTTACTAATGATTTCCGTTCGGAGGTAAGATACATTGAGTATATATAGACTATTATGTCCTCAGTCATTCTCAAGATAGTCGAATAACCGAGTAAGAAAGTGCTAAAGGAGTAGAGACAAACAAACCTTGCGTCCGATAAAGGTTAGAAAACTGTCTCAGATTAGTTTAAGCCCAAGGTGAACGAGAACTAGGCCTCCAAAGAACCCAACCTAAGAAGATTTAATTAATAAACAACAGTATTACTTAAAGCTAACAGTAGGCAGAATGTAAAGGGGCAAATTATTGTCTACCCAGCTAGGGTGCTTGCCACCCACGAAGCACGCGGCTGACAATACGACCAGGTAAGGTCATAGCTGCTTTCGTGCGAATACATGAAGTTGGTCAGGCAGAGGGGGGCTTCGACCGCTGGAACAAGGATTCTATTCGCCTGACTTTTCAGATTAACTCTTGACACCATCATCAGAGACGGCAACGAAAAAGGTAGTGGACCTATAGGAGGTGGTTGCCCTAAAACCACGGGTCCATGAAAATCTCCAGCTTCTGAATTCATGGCAGGTGGCCGTACGTTTTACCAGGATTATCTGATAGCGCACACCACTTCGTTAATTGGCGCAATTAAATTACCACCTTTGTTTACTCGCGTATTTGCATTCCCCTTAAATGCCTCAGATTTGGTAACTTCCTTTGGAGACGTAAAAAAATTCGTTCCGCAACTTGAGAATTACCCTGGACGTGGATAACCGAACACGTAGCACTGTTCATGAGGAATGGTTGTGCACTGAGGCCACAGCTCATTCAAAAATAAACAGCTGAATCTTCAAGATCCCAAAATTCTGGCGAAATTTTATAGACCGTATAGGCCGGGCGATGCTATATGCTGATGGGTTTTAATTTGAAGCGAAAACGCCACATGACCGCGTCTTCCTCTTCTCAAACATTATTATTCTCTCCCTGTCATTTGCATTTGCTCACTTGCCAGGGGTCGGAGGTGGATTGTTTTTGCAGAAAAATGGCCATTTTGGCTGAGGTGAGGTAGCAATGTTGATTAGCTCTGTCAGTCACATTCGTGAAAAACTCACTACTTTTGTGTGACTGTTGGCTCTTTAGGAAGTTTGTAATTCTGGGTATTTCGGAGTTAATGAAATAGTATTCAGGTAGCCTGCTACCTTCATTGCCAGCAAGCGACCGAAAAATCATGCAATGACATCCAGACCTAAGGAAATATATAAGGGCAAGAAAGGGCTCTTTGTATTGACATAAAGGGGCTATTTAAAGCTTTCTCAGCGAAATAAGATGGCATGAATTTATGAAACTGGGGTAACAGGCGAGACGGAAAGCTCAATCAAAAATATGAGGTTATCAACAACTTCTCTCCTGCCAGTAAAACATTGCGGAATGACGTGCTCTCCTGCAGGTCACGTTTGGAGAGCCATTTTCTGCATTCATCTGTAGAATTTGACTAATATTGAACAAACATAGGAATAATGCTAAACATGGGAAGTTTCAAAAGTTTCGGATCTTCCGCATTGCCAATTTTACAAAGATAAGTGAAAAACAGCGAGTGCGAAAAACCTTGTCATGCCAATGCGCCGCGATGTGCAGAACACTGTCCGTTCATTACCCCCCGAGACGTGCAATAATGCCTGTTATATTTGGTAGGTTATCAGCCGGGGTTTAGGTGTGTATAGTTAGGGACCTTCCACGCAGCCACCCACGGGCAAGGTCTTCACCCGGCAGACTGAAAACTCTGATGGTCTCCGTTGTTTGTGTGTCCAGACACCTGGCATGACTACTCACAACCCACCGCGCTTTTCCCTTACACTCCTCTCACTCTAAGCTCATCCCCCACAATTGGATCCTACAGGAAGGGTGATATCCAAGCACGTAGGTGATCAAGATCAATCAGTTCATTCTCTCATTAAACCAATCCATTAGCCATAGTTGAGTTCGGTAACCACCTGGGATGACTCAGCAGCCCTATTTAGGGACAGC
Organism: Schistocephalus solidus; assembly: GCA_017591395.1. Classification (NCBI taxonomy): domain Eukaryota; kingdom Metazoa; phylum Platyhelminthes; class Cestoda; order Diphyllobothriidea; family Diphyllobothriidae; genus Schistocephalus; species Schistocephalus solidus. The sequence continues at coordinate 21,371 of WEDG01003891.1, forward strand.
GTTGCATACCCCTCGCGGGGGAGGGTGTTGGAAAAGGTGTCCTAAACAAATGCTGGGTTCATGCGACTGGTGCGCAGACTGTGGCTGAGAGACTGCAGATAACGCAGTCAAAACCCTCAAAACAACAACAACAACAACTCTTGTCCCCATTCCCCTCGCTCCACCCTGGCAGCCTGGAATGTCCCTTCCCTTTGCGTAAATCCAATGAATAGCCGACCGGAACGGAGGACTGTGCAAGTTGCTCGAGCACTGGCGCGTCACAAGGTGGACATCGCTGCTCTCAGTGAGACCTGATTTTCTGAACAGGTTCAGCTGGAAGGGGTGGGTGCCGGCTACATCTTCTTCTTGAGCGGCCGGCTAAAGGCAGAGCGATGCAATGCTAGTGTCACTGTTGCCATCCGGAACAACATCGTGGGAAGACTGCCCCGCCTCCCGCAGGGCATAAACAACCAATTGATCGTCCTCAGCGTGCTCCGTTGCCAACATCATCAGCGCCTTCTTCCCGCACCCCCATGACGAGCACTTGGTGTCTGTGCTGAAGGCGGTAAAATAGTAGTCTTTGGATATTTCAACGCCTGCGTCGGGACAGACCACGCTCCTGGCAGGGAGTGCTGGGTCCCCAAGCTCTCAGTGTTTAGCGGTAATGGCTTCCTTCTTCTGCAAACCTGCGTGGAACACCGTCTCCTGCTGACTAACACCTTCTTTGGCATTCCGATGTTTTACAGGGCAATGTGGATGCATCTCTGATAGCGGCACTCACAGCTGCTGGAATACGTTTTCCTTTTGCGGCAAGATTGACAGGCGATCCGTGATGCCGATGGTTGGATGGATCACCGCCTCGTCATCTCCAAGATGAGGCTCCGACTTCAACCCCGACGAAGGCCCCAAGGTAAGCGACCGCCAGGCAAGTAAAATACTCTTTTGTTAAATTTGCCTGCTCGCTGTTTGGATTTCAGCAACCAAATCACCGGGAAACTGGAGAACCTACATGCTCCAGATAATAACGCCCCCGTGGAAACACTATGGTGCCAACTGTGAAATGTCATCCTGTTCACCGCCCTCGAAGTCCTCGGACGCGCACGCCGTCAAAACCAGGACTGGTTTGACGACAATGACGCCGACATCAGCAACTTACTCGCGGAAAAGAATGGACTACACAAAGCCTACAGGGACCTTTGGACTGACGCCACAAAAGCAACCTTCTTCAGATGCCGCCGCCTTGTACAGCAACGACTGTGGCAGATGCAGGACGTTTAGATGGTCCGAAAGGCTCAGGAAATCATGGGGTATGCCGACCACAATGGAATGCGAAACTTCTTTAAGGCCATCAAGGACATCAAAGGCCCCTGCATCAGAGGAACAACATCGCTTCTCAGCTCTGACGGCACAACAATTCTGACGGAGAAATCCCAAATTATGAAGCTCTGAGCCGAGTACTTCCGAAATGTCCTCAACTGCTCATGAACCATGTCCGACACTGATACCGACCGGCTTCCCCAAGTGGACACAAACAATGACCTGGATCTTGCGCTTTCCCTTCCAGAAATATTCCGGATGGGGCAACACATTTCCAGCGGGAAAGCATCGGGATCCGTCGGAATACCACCGGAAGATTGAGTGTGGTGGTCCCGGGTGATGGCGGAACTTACAACGTTATTCCAGGAGATTTGGCGCCAGGGACTGGTTCCTCAGGATTTCAAGGACATGACCATTATCCATCTTTAAAAAGTGACAAGGGAACCGGCAACTTGGTGATAACTACGGAGGCATATCGCTGCTCAATAGCGCTGGAAAAATCTTCGCCCGTGTTCTGCTCCACCGTTTCATCAGGAGGGACCGCTCCCGGAAATTCAATGTTGTTTCCGATGACAGCGCGTCACAACCGATGTCATATTCTCCCTCATCAGCTAAAAGAGAAGTTCTAGGAGATACGAACCCACCTCTATACGACCTACGTGGATCTGATGAAAGCCTGTGACACCGTGGATCGCGATGTACTATGGTACATCATACAGAAATTTGGCTTTCCTGCGCGGTTCACGTACATGGTGCGTCAGCTTCACGACGGGATGATGGCACGCGTCACTGACAATGGGACGGTCTCCGCAGCATTTGCAGTGACCAATGGAATGAAGCAGAGCTGTGCATTGGCTTCCCACACTTCAGTCTCATGCTCTCTGCTATTCTGCTGAACGTCTACCGATCTGAGTGCCCTGGGATCCGCATCACCTACGGAACTGACGGACACTTTTAACTAACCGGTGTATGTAGGCTCCAACGCGTGTCTCCACGAATACAGTCCAGGACTTACTCTTCGCGGACGAATGCGCACTCGACATCAGGACGGAAGAGGAAAAGCAAATGAAGCACTCTGCAACAGCTGTTTTGAATTCGAACAGACTATCAACACGGACAAAACTGTGATCATGCACCAACTGCTTACAATGTTCCCTGCATCACTGTGGACACCTTCGCTTATTACGGAAGCACAATATAACGGGCCACCAAAGTCAGCCAGGTCTTCTGCCGGCTCCAAGACTCCGCGTGGAATCGTCACGGCCTTCACCCGAACAAAAACTGAAGATTTGCAAGTCCGTCGTCTTAACAAAAGTTCTGTATAGAGCGAAGACCTAGACAGTCTACTCCAACCATGCAAACGAACTGAATCACTTCCATCTCAGCTGCCTCTGCAGAATACAGGAGCTGAAATGGTAGAACTGGATTCTGGGCACGGAATTCCTGGCGTGGACTGCAATCCTCAGCATCCGCGCCATCTACGCAAATATAATTACGGTGGAGTGGCCACCTGATGAGAATGGCCGACAAACTACTACCCAAAGGAATTCTCCAGAGAGATGTTTCTACGGTTGCTCGCCCACAGGGAGCACAAAAGTGACGCTACAAGGGCACCTTGAGGAACTCCCTGAAGCGGCCGCAAGTCAGCGCCGCGTCATGGGAGGAAGTTACCCAGGATCGACTGGTCTGAAGAAGAGCAGTGTACGCTGGCGCAGCAGTCAAAGATGCCGACCGGCTCGCCACTGCGAAAGCCAAGATGGCTTCACATTAGTCCCAAGCGCCGCGGATCCACACCGCCAATGTCTAAGCCCCCTCCTCCCCAACATACCTACGCTTCCAACGCACCTTCCTCACGCGCAAATCTTCCTGGTCGGATAAATTTGAACGCGATGCAAAAAAACCCCGACAACATTCTAACAACTTCGGCGTCAGTGAACATCCCTTCAGCCAGCCGTGCTTCGAACCACACAATGACGACCCCCCACCACTGGTGCTCACTCTGCCAATGCCCAACAGCCCTCAATCACCGGCACCATCCTGCAACCCCTGCGTCGATCACAGCTACGATCACCACTGATCTCACTCCCACCACCACCCACACTACCAGCGATGCGAACTCTGTTCTAAAGTGTCCTCATTGCGAACACACATTCATCTAACGCATCGACCTTTTCGGTCACTTATAAATCCATCGTACGGAGACCGGTGAACCAGTGCCTGGGGCCCTGACAGTCGCCCCGCCCACCTACAATTTCCACACTGCCCACGCACATTCACTCACCTCATGGACATACTTGGCTACGTGTGTCTTCACGAAAACCGGCAGGAAATCACCGCAGGCCAACCCCCACCATCACCCTTGTAGGTATTTGTATAATTTACATCTTTGTATCTTTCTTGGTCACCTGAATCTTTATGATCGCTTGTTTTAATGTGCTAAATAAAATACAACAGCCAGCTTCAACCGGCGTGTTGGACGTCTTCTGTTTTCGCTGCTGCATGTCACCGCTGCTATCTTGATTGTACTGATCTCTCTCAATTACTTTCAGTCAATTGCAATGATTGATCTTCATTTCTCGATTGCATTCTACTGATCGCCGTCTCAATTGAACTCCTGACTCTGCTCTTCATCCTTGATGTATAGCTTTCTGGATCTAGCTCAGAGTTCATTACAATCCTCAACAACACTCGCTATCTAGAAGCTGCGTTTTTCGTGAGTCTGCATTCTAACAATCCTCTGACATTTTTGCCGTCCTTTTGTCGTTTGTAGTTTAGACGCAATTCTCCACTTAGCGTTAATTTATTTTGTACACCTCGGTTCTTAGCAGTTTCGAACCCTCGTCTACACTACAAAATTGGTGACCCCGCTTTTCTATCATTACGCACCATATCACTTACTATGACGGACAATGAGACTAACGCAGACTCTCTTGACGTCCATAGCCTCTCTTTCAAATTGCCCCCATTTACGCCAAGCAACCCTCGCGTATGGTTTAGGCAGATCGAGGCAGTTTTCTCGACGCGTCGTATCACCAGTGAACGCACGCGTTATTCATACGTAGTGCAATCACTTCCTTTCGATGTTGCCGTTGACGTCGAGGACCTCCTTGATCCTATCCCTGCTGAGGAGCCATACACCCAGTTGAAGGATGCTGTAATTAATCGTGTGGCCAAGTCGGCCAACCGAATGCTGCGTGAGCTTTTCACGCAAGTCGAACTTGGCGATCAAACACCTTCCCAACTTATGCGACACATGCGTTCTTTGCTTGCTGGTCGTCATATGGATGATGCAATTTTCCGACAGATCTGGCTTGATAAGCTTCCCCTGCCCATGCAGCAGGTATTGGCTATGCTCGACACGAGCACCTCATTGGATAAACTAGCCACTCATGCAGACAGAATCATGGAATGCTACCCAAGCGGTACCGCATGTTCTAGTCTTCAACAGACATCGGTGTCCACTTCCAGATCTGATAATATTGACACTCCTGCTCATCAAGGCACTCCAAAGTCAGAACGTGACCCTCCCTATGTGACGTTATCATCGTGCTGTAGTGCCTATCGACGGGCCGCACCATCATCTGACCTTTCGCAAGCCTCAAATATCGTGCGTAGCAGTGATTATGAAGATTTAAAGGATACCGTACGCCTTTTATGCACGCAAGTCAGCAACATGTGTTCTATCATCAACAATCTCCAGTCAAATAGTCGTCAAACCATATCAACGTCGACGGTCCAAATCACGGGAATGGCAGCCACAGACCGTGTGCTGGTACCATCGTACCTATGGCGTGAAAGCACGCAAGTGTATTCCGCCGTGCAAATTCCCACAGAAGCCGCAACAGTTAAACGACAACGCCAGCCAGTAATGGCGACGACTGCTGCTGGCCAACCGCGACCCAGTCGCCTCTTCTACATCACCGATAAGTCGAGTGGTCTCCGTTTTCTTGTAGATACCGGTGCTGAGGTTAGTGTTATCCCGCCTCCTAGGCGTCACCACCTCAAGCCTTCGCAGTTCTCATTGCAGGCTGCTAACAACACCGTCATCCACACATTCGGACAACAGTCCCTAACTCTTAACATTGGTCTAAGGCGATGTTTCCAATGGGTCTTTATCCTAGCCGACGTCCAGTCACCGATTATTGGAGCCGATTTCCTCTCACATTTCGGCCTTTCAGTTGATTTGAAGCATCGTCGACTCATTGATACTACAACCAGACTTTTCACCGTCGGTACGGTCACCTCTGAACCTTCGGTTGGCATACACTTGACTATTCCAAGTTCGCCATTTGCTGACATTTTGAAGGACTATCCGTCCCTCACTAAACCTTGTCAGTTTACCGAAAAAGTTCAGCACACAGTTCGGCATCACATAGTTACCACAGGGCAACCCGTTCATGCCCATCCACGCAGACTTCATCCAGAAAAGTTGCGGGTGGCTAGAAGTGAGTTCGAACACATGCTAAATTTGGGGATTATTCGCCCTTCTTCCAGTCCATGGGCCTCTCCTCTGCACATGGTCCCCAAGAAATCAGCCGATGATTGGAGGCCATGTGGGGATTATCGTGCTTTGAACAGAGCAACTGTCCCCGATCGGTATCCCATTCCTCATATTCACGATTTTTCTCACATGTTGGCTGGAAAGACTATTTTCTCCAAGATCGACCTTGTGAGAGCATATCATCAAATACCGGTCGCTGAGGAAGACATCCCCAAGACCGCCATCACAACGCCTTTTGGCTTGTTCGAATTTCTCCGCATGCCTTTCGGTTTGCGTAACGCCGCCCAATCCTTTCAGCGGTTTATTGATGAGGTCTTGCGCGGTCTTTCGTTTACCTTTGTCTATATTGATGACATACTCGTCGCAAGTTCTTCGCCAGCGGAACATGCATCACACTTGCGTCAAGTGTTCGATCGTTTCCAGCAACATGGTTTGCAATTAAACGTCGACAAATGTCTTTTTGGCGTTCCTTCTCTTGATTTCCTTGGTCATCACGTCGATCAGCATGGAATCACACCACTTTCAGAGAAGGTGCAAAGCGTTTTATCTTTTCCGTCTCCGAAGACCCTCACACAACTGCGACGTTTCATTGGACTTGTCAATTATTACCGACGTTTCATTCCCAACTGTGCGACAATACTGGCTCCATTGACTGATCTTTTGAAGTCGAAAGGCAAGCCGATTGAACTTTCACCGGCAGCTCACTCAGCTTTTGAGGCAGCCAAGAAGGCACTCGCTGATGCGACCATGCTGCACCACCTCAACTCTGACGCTTCTACGCAGTTGATTTTGACCACTGACGCTTCCAACAGTGCTGTCGGCGCAGTCTTACATCAACAGGTGAATAACCAGTTGCAGCCATTGGCTTTCTTTTCACAGAAGCTACAACCGGCGCAGACTCGCTACAGTACTTTCTCTCGCGAGCTCCTGGCTATATACCTGGCTATTCGTCATTTTCGCCACCTATTAGAGGGAAGAGATTTTCGGGTTCATACCGACCACAAACCTCTTACTTATGCCCTCAAGGCCAAACCAGATAGGTACTCGCCCAGAGAAGTGCGTCACCTTGACTATATCTCGCAGTTTACTGCTGATATCCGCTATGTCCGAGGCAGCGACAATGTCGTTGCTGATGCATTATCGAGACCGGACATCAACACCTTGTCATCCAAATTCGACCTGGCGAAGCTTGCAGACCTCCAACTAGAAGACGAGTCCATTGCTGATCTGCGTAAATCTAGTACTCTGCAGCTTCGAGATGCACCACTTCCAGCATCACCAGGTACGATTTTATGCGACTGGTCCACAGGCACTCCCCGACCTGTTGTTCCATTATCCTACCGTAAGGTAGTGTTTAACCATTTTCACTCTCTGTCGCATCCTGGCATCCGCGCCTGTCGCAAACTTATTGCTGCTCGCTTTGTCTGGCCAAAGATGAACTCCGACATCGCCCTTTGGACTAGGCAATGTTTCGCGTGCCAGAAAAACAAAGTGCATCGCCATACCTTTTCCCCTCCAAGCACATTTGCTGTTCCGGACGTTCGATTCCATCACGTTCACTTAGACTTAGTTGGGCCGTTACCACCTTCACGTGGGTACACACATATTTTCACAGCAATCGACCGTTTCACACGATGGCCAATTGCAATTCCGATATCGGATACCTCGGCAGAAAATATTGCCATGGTCTTCCTGCATCACTGGATTGCCAATTTTGGTGTGCCAGCCACCATTACCACTGACCGCGGAAGTCAGTTTCAATCTAGTCTCTTCCGTGAGTTCACTAAACTTCTCGGGTGTGCGCACATCACGACAACGGCATATCACCCTGCTTCTAACGGCCTCGTGGAACGACTGCATCGTCAACTTAAGACAGCACTGATGTCTCACTCAGACACAACTGCATGGAGTGACAACTTACCCCTCGTCCTTTTGGGTATTCGATCAGCTGTCAAAGAGGACATTCAGTGTACTACGGCAGAACTTGTATACGGTACACCTCTCCGCCTTCCCGGCGAATTTGTGCAGCCTCTCACCGTAGACACTAGCTTGTCGAATGCTTTCGTTCAACAATTGAAACAGCGCATGGCTCAATTGCGTCCAACTCCCACTCGCCTGACATCCAAACGCGTTTTTGTGCAAGACGACCTTAAATCTGCTCCATTCGTCTTCGTCCGGCACGACGCAGTTCGCAAGCCTCTTTGTTCCCCTTATGATGGCCCATACAAGGTGCTTCAACGGATGGACAAGTATTACGTCATACAGAAGGCTGACAAGACTGACACAGTCTCCATCGACAGACTCAAGCCAGCTTATCTTGAGTGCGTCCCACCGCCCGTTGCTCCATCCAATTACTCCGCACCATCACCACCCATTCCACCTATGTCAGTCCCTTCCACTCAACCTTCACACTCGACCACCCCACCCACACGTTTTGCTACTTCTTCTTCACCACAACGCATTTCCTCTCGTTCTGGTAGACATATCCATTTTCCTGCCAATCTTAAGGACTTTGTCGTATAATTTTTTGCTTTTTTTCATCGAGCGTTTTTTTGTACAACAAACGCTCTGGTGGGGGAGTTGTGTAGGTATTTGTACAATTTACATCTTTGTATCTTTCTTGGTCACCTGAATCTTTATGATCGCTTGTTTTAATGTGCTAAATAAAAATACAACAGCCAGCTTCAACCGGCATGTTGGACGTCTTCTGTTTTCGCTGCTGCATGTCACCGCTGCTATCTTGATTGTACTGATCTCTCTCAATTACTTTCAGTCAATTGCAATGATTGATCTTCATTTCTCGATTGCATTCTACTGATCGCCGTCTCAATTGAACTCCTGACTCTGCTCTTCATCCTTGATGTATAGCTTTCTGGATCTAGCTCAGAGTTCATTACAATCCTCAACAACACTCGCTATCTAGAAGCTGCGTTTTTCGTGAGTCTGCATTCTAACAATCCTCTGACATTTTTGCCGTCCTTTTGTCGTTTGTAGTTTAGACGCAATTCTCCACTTAGCGTTAATTTATTTTGTACACCTCGGTTCTTAGCAGTTTCGACCCTCGTCTACACTACAAAATTGGTGACCCCGCTTTTCTATCATTACGCACCATATCACTTACTATGACGGACAATGAGACTAACGCAGACTCTCTTGACGTCCATAGCCTCTCTTTCAAATTGCCCCATTTACGCCAAGCAACCCTCGCGTATGGTTTAGGCAGATCGAGGCAGTTTTCTCGACGCGTCGTATCACCAGTGAACGCACGCGTTATTCATACGTAGTGCAATCACTTCCTTTCGATGTTGCCGTTGACGTCGAGGACCTCCTTGATCCTATCCCTGCTGAGGAGCCATACACCCAGTTGAAGGATGCTGTAATTAATCGTGTGGCCAAGTCGGCCAACCGAATGCTGCGTGAGCTTTTCACGCAAGTCGAACTTGGCGATCAAACACCTTCCCAACTTATGCGACACATGCGTTCTTTGCTTGCTGGTCGTCATATGGATGATGCAATTTTCCGACAGATCTGGCTTGATAAGCTTCCCCTGCCCATGCAGCAGGTATTGGCTATGCTCGACACGAGCACCTCATTGGATAAACTAGCCACTCATGCAGACAGAATCATGGAATGCTACCCAAGCGGTACCGCATGTTCTAGTCTTCAACAGACATCGGTGTCCACTTCCAGATCTGATAATATTGACACTCCTGCTCATCAAGGCACTCCAAAGTCAGAACGTGACCCTCCCTATGTGACGTTATCATCGTGCTGTAGTGCCTATCGACGGGCCGCACCATCATCTGACCTTTCGCAAGCCTCAAATATCGTGCGTAGCAGTGATTATGAAGATTTAAAGGATACCGTACGCCTTTTATGCACGCAAGTCAGCAACATGTGTTCTATCATCAACAATCTCCAGTCAAATAGTCGTCAAACCATATCAACGTCGACGGTCCAAATCACGGGAATGGCAGCCACAGACCGTGTGCTGGTACCATCGTACCTATGGCGTGAAAGCACGCAAGTGTATTCCGCCGTGCAAATTCCCACAGAAGCCGCAACAGTTAAACGACAACGCCAGCCAGTAATGGCGACGACTGCTGCTGGCCAACCGCGACCCAGTCGCCTCTTCTACATCACCGATAAGTCGAGTGGTCTCCGTTTTCTTGTAGATACCGGTGCTGAGGTTAGTGTTATCCCGCCTCCTAGGCGTCACCACCTCAAGCCTTCGCAGTTCTCATTGCAGGCTGCTAACAACACCGTCATCCACACATTCGGACAACAGTCCCTAACTCTTAACATTGGTCTAAGGCGATGTTTCCAATGGGTCTTTATCCTAGCCGACGTCCAGTCACCGATTATTGGAGCCGATTTCCTCTCACATTTCGGCCTTTCAGTTGATTTGAAGCATCGTCGACTCATTGATACTACAACCAGACTTTTCACCGTCGGTACGGTCACCTCTGAACCTTCGGTTGGCATACACTTGACTATTCCAAGTTCGCCATTTGCTGACATTTTGAAGGACTATCCGTCCCTCACTAAACCTTGTCAGTTTACCGAAAAAGTTCAGCACACAGTTCGGCATCACATAGTTACCACAGGACAACCCGTTCATGCCCATCCACGCAGACTTCATCCAGAAAAGTTGCGGGTGGCTAGAAGTGAGTTCGAACACATGCTAAATTTGGGGATTATTCGCCCTTCTTCCAGTCCATGGGCCTCTCCTCTGCACATGGTCCCCAAGAAATCAGCCGATGATTGGAGGCCATGTGGGGATTATCGTGCTTTGAACAGAGCAACTGTCCCCGATCGGTATCCCATTCCTCATATTCACGATTTTTCTCACATGTTGGCTGGAAAGACTATTTTCTCCAAGATCGACCTTGTGAGAGCATATCATCAAATACCGGTCGCTGAGGAAGACATCCCCAAGACCGCCATCACAACGCCTTTTGGCTTGTTCGAATTTCTCCGCATGCCTTTCGGTTTGCGTAACGCCGCCCAATCCTTCCAGCGGTTTATTGATGAGGTCTTGCGCGGTCTTTCGTTTACCTTTGTCTATATTGATGACATACTCGTCGCAAGTTCTTCGCCAGCGGAACATGCATCACACTTGCGTCAAGTGTTCGATCGTTTCCAGCAACATGGTTTGCAATTAAACGTCGACAAATGTCTTTTTGGCGTTCCTTCTCTTGATTTCCTTGGTCATCACGTCGATCAGCATGGAATCACACCACTTTCAGAGAAGGTGCAAAGCGTTTTATCTTTTCCGTCTCCGAAGACCCTCACACAACTGCGACGTTTCATTGGACTTGTCAATTATTACCGACGTTTCATTCCCAACTGTGCGACAATACTGGCTCCATTGACTGATCTTTTGAAGTCGAAAGGCAAGCCGATTGAACTTTCACCGGCAGCTCACTCAGCTTTTGAGGCAGCCAAGAAGGCACTCGCTGATGCGACCATGCTGCACCACCTCAACTCTGACGCTTCTACGCAGTTGATTTTGACCACTGACGCTTCCAACAGTGCTGTCGGCGCAGTCTTACATCAACAGGTGAATAACCAGTTGCAGCCATTGGCTTTCTTTTCACAGAAGCTACAACCGGCGCAGACTCGCTACAGTACTTTCTCTCGCGAGCTCCTGGCTATATACCTGGCTATTCGTCATTTTCGCCACCTATTAGAGGGAAGAGATTTTCGGGTTCATACCGACCACAAACCTCTTACTTATGCCCTCAAGGCCAAACCAGATAGGTACTCGCCCAGAGAAGTGCGTCACCTTGACTTTATTTCGCAGTTTACTGCTGATATCCGCTACGTCCGAGGCAGCGACAATGTCGTTGCTGATGCATTATCGAGACCGGACATCAACACCTTGTCATCCAAATTCGACCTGGCGAAGCTTGCAGACCTCCAACTAGAAGACGAGTCCATTGCTGATCTGCGTAAATCTAGTACTCTGCAGCTTCGAGATGCACCACTTCCAGCATCACCAGGTACGATTTTATGCGACTGGTCCACAGGCACTCCCCGACCTGTTGTTCCACTATCCTACCGTAAGGTAGTGTTTAACCATTTTCACTCTCTGTCGCATCCTGGCATCCGCGCCTGTCGCAAACTTATTGCTGCTCGCTTTGTCTGGCCAAAGATGAACTCCGACATCGCCCTTTGGACTAGGCAATGTTTCGCGTGCCAGAAAAACAAAGTGCATCGCCATACCTTTTCCCCTCCAAGCACATTTGCTGTTCCGGACGTTCGATTCCATCACGTTCACTTAGACTTAGTTGGGCCGTTACCACCTTCACGTGGGTACACACATATTTTCACAGCAATCGACCGTTTCACACGATGGCCAATTGCAATTCCGATATCGGATACCTCGGCAGAAAATATTGCCATGGTCTTCCTACATCACTGGATTGCCAATTTCGGTGTGCCAGCCACCATTACCACTGACCGCGGAAGCCAGTTTCAATCTTCTCTCTTCCGTGAGTTCACTAAACTTCTAGGGTGTGCGCACATCACGACAACGGCATATCACCCTGCTTCTAACGGCCTCGTGGAACGACTGCATCGTCAACTTAAGACAGCACTGATGTCTCACTCAGACACAACTGCATGGAGTGACAACTTACCCCTCGTCCTTTTGGGTATTCGATCAGCTGTCAAAGAGGACATTCAGTGTACTACGGCAGAACTTGTATACGGTACACCTCTCCGCCTTCCCGGCGAATTTGTGCAGCCTCTCACCGTAGACACTAGCTTGTCGAATGCTTTCGTTCAACAATTGAAACAGCGCATGGCTCAATTGCGTCCAACTCCCACTCGCCTGACATCCAAACGCGTTTTTGTGCAAGACGACCTTAAATCTGCTCCATTCGTCTTCGTCCGGCACGACGCAGTTCGCAAGCCTCTTTGTTCCTCCTTATGATGGCCCATACAAGGTGCTTCAACGGATGGACAAGTATTACGTCATACAGAAGGCTGACAAGACTGACACAGTCTCCATCGACAGACTCAAGCCAGCTTATCTTGAGTGCGTCCCACCGCCCGTTGCTCCATCCAATTACTCCGCACCGTCACCATCCATTCCACCTATGTCAGTCCCTTCCACTCAACCTTCACACTCGACCACCCCACCCACACGTTTTGCTACTTCTTCTTCACCACAACGCATTTCCTCTCGTTCTGGTAGACATATCCATTTTCCTGCCAATCTTAAGGACTTTGTCGTATAATTTTTGCTTTTTTTTCATCGAGCGTTTTTTTGTACAACAAACGCTCTGGTGGGGAGTTGTGTAGGTATTTGTACAATTTACATCTTTGTATCTTTCTTGGTCACCTGAATCTTTATGATCGCTTGTTTTAATGTGCTAAATAAAATACAACAGCCAGCTTCAACCGGCGTGTTGGACGTCTTCTGTTTTCGCTGCTGCATGTCACCGCTGCTATCTTGATTGTACTGATCTCTCTCAATTACTTTCAGTCAATTGCAATGATTGATCTTCATTTCTCGATTGCATTCTACTGATCGCCGTCTCAATTGAACTCCTGACTCTGCTCTTCATCCTTGATGTATAGCTTTCTGGATCTAGCTCAGAGTTCATTACAATCCTCAACAACACTCGCTATCTAGAAGCTGCGTTTTTCGTGAGTCTGCATTCTAACAATCCTCTGACATTTTTGCCGTCCTTTTGTCGTTTGTAGTTTAGACGCAATTCTCCACTTAGCGTTAATTTATTGGTACACCTCGGTTCTTAGCAGTTTCGAACCTCGTCTACACTACACCCTCCATCAACGCATGCATCACACTTGCACTCTCCCATCACCACCCAATATCGGCACCTCTTACGTAAGTGAGAAGAGTGTTCTCTGGCATCTCTCCGTGTGGCTCCTCAGTTACATGCACTTTCTGTGCCGCACATAGAGTGATATACGCAAATCCTGATCAAGTGTACGCTGTGATCAGGTAATATGTGATGGGGTGTGTGGCACGGTGGCCTAGGCTGTGTGAGCTGGGATCCTAGCTGCCGCCAAAATCCTTTGGTATTTTCAATCAGAACCGTTTGCGTGAGAAGGAAGTATCATCCTCGTCTCCTTCTCCGTGGTTCCCCTGCTGCATGTGTGATCCGAGCACGGTGCGCTTGAAACTATCACGGTGTGCTAAGAGCCGTGGCTTGGAAGGTTGCCAACTGACCAGATAACTCGGACCTCGTGGTCAGCCCAATGTGTGTTTTGTGAAGAGTGGCTGACTTGTGGACTGAGAGTCAGGCTGCAATGGCTCCTTCTTAATGGGGCCTTTATGGCACTCCCACTCCGTGGGATCCGATCCAGGTGTGGTGGTACGCCTATGGGCAGCTCCGGCCGCGCCAGCCACCTGCGCCCTCTCGCATCTCCGGTTTTCTTGACTCTGTCATGACACCGGGCTAAGGTGGGGGAGGAGGAGAGAATGCGGTAACATTAAGTGCCGTGGCTTGGAAGGGTGCTAACTGAGAATTACACTCAGACCCCATAATCAGTCCAATGTGTATTTGTGTGGGGTGGCTGACGGGTGGTCTGAGATTCAGCCTGCACTGGCTTCTTCTGACGTCTGGCACACTCACACACATGAGATGTGAGCCGCTTGACTCCCTTTTGTGTGAAATCCTGGTGCTTGTGTTTAGGGCGCCAGATCGCGTATGTGGTACACGTACATTGAGGTGATTAGTTTTAAGCCTTCTGTTAGGTTCAGTTTTACGGTTAGGGTTAATTTTCTATCAAGGGTTGAGGTTAGTTTTACGGTTAATACAGTTGCGGTGTTTCTTCTCCCGGTTTCCTTTGAATCACCTTCAGCTAATTATAATCCTACGGTTCGCATTTCCAGGGGATCCATACTATACGTTTGCATAACGGTTACTACATGTGCACCACAAATTATTTAGTTTATCAAACCTCCCTCCTTGATTTCGACATTGCGATAATACTAATTTATTATACATTAAACAGGAAGCACAAACCTTTCCTCCGCTGCTTAAGCTGTCACATGAATGCGCGTCGGCCTAGGTTAATTAATTGCAGTGCTTTTGTAAGCATTTACTTTACAGTTTCCTCCTTTTCCTTAGACTCACCGACACGCGCGCGCATTTCACCGTATAATTTTAAAAACCCATGCAAGTAAATGGCCATTGTCCTAGGCGGTGTATTAAGAAATTATATATTTGATTGTATGGTGCATTTGCAGTATTTCGCCGCATTTGCATCGATTGCGCATCCAGATTGCCTTTGCTGAGGTCATTTGCACACCTTTTATTTTCGGTCATAACCTTGGGGTTTCCCATTGGCTGCCTTCCGTCGGTTCAGGTTGCTATTTTTTTGGCCGCCAAGCAAAGTTCTCCTTTTGATCGGCCTTATGCCATTGGCTGCCGTCGTCAGCGCGATCTGCCTGTTGGTTATGTGCTTAGTTAAACTAAACAGGCTAAAAAGCCCTTCAAAATCTTTTCCGAGCCGTTTCAGCCTTGGCTCCTTTTCGCTTTTCCCATATGTCCCACACGTAAATCGCCTATTACCATGGTTCTCGTATTATATTGGCATTTTTCAACCATTTTCTCAGTGGTGGCGTTTATTGTGCTTCCACCCTACATTGAGGCGCCGTACAGGAACCACGTCCGACGACAAAAGGCTGTTTGCGTTTGAACCGTCATGAAATTAAAGCTCTGGTTCTTATGAGCGTCTTTTCTTCTCATTTAAGATCGGGGACGCGTATTTTCGTCTAAATTAGTAATATATGTATGGTGTACTGACGATCGGTAGTGACTGTGAAACAGTTTTTTGCGTCTGGCCTGTTGTACCTTTAGTGCGCTTTTTATGTAAGATAGACTATATAATATTTAATTTATATAACTATACATGTATATATATATATGTAATTTATAAACGCATATATAAATACCGAATTATCGAGGTAATATGCAATCCAAAATGATGTAATAAAAAAGCAGGCTCGTCGGAAAAATCGAGTTTTACTTGTGCATGTTCAAGCTGGTTATACCAACCCGTCGTCAGAGGAAATGGAAAGTGGGATTGGGATTATCGCAATTGAGGTTTGGGGAGCACAGAGTTTACGTCGACAGACAGACACCCATGGAAGGGGGAGGGAGACGAGAATCATGGTACTATAGGTGTGGAGGTGAGGGGAGGGGTGTGGTTTACGTGTTGGGGATGCAGAATCAGTTAATTTGTACGTGGGTGAGCATGGATTAACAGTTTTTGCTTTAAGGTTGAGGAATGTAAGGTAGCCTTGCATGCTGACCTTTGTAGTGTACTTCAATATCGAAATTGCCGTTGATGCTTTCATGTTGGAGTGCCAAGCCTCGAGGAATTCTCGCCCCTGGTTGATGTTGACAACCACTTCAGTCCCCGGCAGCTTTATCGAAAACAAGCAGACGAACGGTCAGGGAAAGAGGCCCGAGGGTTGAATGTTCTGTGAAAGATGCACTACAATAATGAGTCAACTTGGGGATTCAGTCGTTCACGGATTAAAAATGAGGATCCGCCAGCAGGTCTTAAATCCTAAGGAGCAAGTAAGGACCAGTCAACAACCTTGCATCATGTATCAAATGGAGTGCAATTGTGCCTTGGTCAATTGTGTTGGCAAAACATTTACCCAGATCCACACGAGGTCGTACAAACACGAGCTGACTAAGACACGAAGATAAACTGCCCTTGGTGGCCACTGGTTAGCCCACGCCAGAGCAAAACTTCGCCTTAGACCGCCCGAACACACAGGGCTAATCAGGTGGCCGCGTAGTTTGCACTGGCATTCGATCGATACCTCGATCAATAAGGAAACCAATCTGCCAGCCGCTTATCGGGTGAGGTACGAGGCCGAGCTGAAGGTCATTTTTGGCGAAAGTGACTTACATACATGGTGGGATGCATGGCTGCTTCCTTCCTCGACGATGGGCTCAGATGAAAGTTTGAAAAATAAAATAAACAAACGAATAGTTCCAGAGGTAGTCTGCCCTCTTATTCAGATGCGCTAATTTAAGAAGTGGAAACTGAAATTCTAAAAGGTGTGTTCCATTAGAAATGATTATCTAAGTAGTGTTGTATGCTTACTTGCAGCATCACAAAAGATATTTCAGTCATTTCAGGATACCGGCTTTTTGAATGATCTTCTTTCCGCCCGTCTGTAAAATTTACACCATAAAAAGGACTACTTAAATAGTGTGAGTTTTCCCATTTATTTTCAATGCTATTATAAATTCAAATATATTTCACAGAAGACATGCACAAAAATATTCTTCCTTGTACTCATTCGGTCGAAACGTACGTTTTCCTTAAATTTTTTACTTCGCAAAGAGGTATCTGTCGATACCAAAACTTATTTTTCATTTCTGGTCTATTTTGAGCCCGACTTGCCGTTACACTTGCATTCAGGGTTTTGAAACTAAAATTTGTACATTTTCTGTGTCAGTTAAATCTCTTGTTTATATATGTTATTAAGAAGTAATGGAAGGCTCGTTGCATTGTTTTGCATGTAGACCATATGGCACATTTTACAAACAACATTAATAAATTGAAGCAACCGTGGTGAGTGGCGTCCCAGAGGGCTCAGTTTTAGGCCCCACGCTATTCTTTGTTTTCATCAATGACTGCGTCAGGGACCTAGATTGTAATATTATCCTGATGTAAAATTGTTCACAATGCAGCAGATGACGACCATCTACAAGTAAACATGAACAGGCTCGAGGACTGGTCAAAGTGCTGGCTCATGTCCTTCAATGTTAGTAATTGCAACTTTCTTCAACTTTGCAGCTGTAGAGCCTCCAGCCTGAGGATTTACTTTTGAAACGGTAGATCATTGAGACCATTCGACAGTCAGAAGGACTTGGGTGTGTGGATTACATCTTCACCCAAACCAACACTGAACTGCACGTAGGCGGCCGAATCGGTCATATCTATAATGAAAATCATCAGGCGAGCCTTTCTGAGGTTTTGCAAAGACAGCTTCTCCAAAATATTTGGCAGCTGCGCGCGGCTGCGTCTAGAATACGCCATACAAGCATCGAAATCTTTGACTGTCAAGAACCGTATAATCTTAGAGAAGGTCCAGAAATGGGTGATGAAATGACCAAATGTCTGAGAATACTACCCTATAAAATAAGACTGTTTGCCCTTAAGATGTTTCCCTTTACTACAGGCAACTACGAGAGGGGTCTCATATTAACCTTTCGCGTTATGAATGGCCTGGACTATTGCTTTTTTCCCAATTATTTTTTCACTCAGGCTATCACGCCCAATTTGCATGGTCATCCTCTAAAACTACCCACAGGTAAAGCAAGGATCGATGGACGCAAATACTTCTTCAGTAACAGAGTGGTTGCAGCGTGGAACGCTCTGCCCATTAATGTTGTTCCCTCCACCAGTGTGAATTCCTTGAAGTGCAAACTGGACACGCATCAAGCTTACTTACCATTCACGCGCAATGAATGTAGTTGTACTACTTATAATAAGCAAGTAATCACTTATCCACGTCCTAACTAATAGGGAGCTCAAAGACGTTCGCCTATCTTTCCGATCATAAAACTGAACTGAACGCTGTCTTATGTTTAGATGTCTCACCGTCTTAAAAATCTCTTATTTTGAAACTTTTTAAAACCGAAAGATCCTTTTTTCAAGTTAAACGTTTGAAGAAGACGTATTTTTTACCAAATTACTATATGAAAGACTAGTTCTATACATGTTTTCTATAAAATATATTCCGATTTATAAGGATATTGAAAAGGAAAAACTGTATAAAGCTTAAGCAGGCATTTTGTATAGAATGGTTTTGAAAGCGGTCGAAAGAAACTTTTGCATACTCCGGCATCATGATGTGCTGAAATATCTTGGGAATCAGGTTGTACGATTATTAATATTAAAACTCTACTTAAGTAATCTTTTCTAATTGAAAAAGGCAAAAACTTTATTGGTGACCCACCTCAAGGAACAAAAGATAGGTCAGCGTTTAATACGCGCCAACGTAACCCCAACTATATCATTAGGGTTTTGTATTTGTTCCTGGGTTAGTATGATCACACAATAGTTTGTTGGTGGTCGGAGGACCGAAGTATCAGGGTCAAATGGCAACTTTCTAAGCGGCGGCTATTAGAAAACCGATGACTTTTCAAAACGCATCCGTTTTACTTTGATAATGAACGGTCACGCAGAGCGGGCCTCATTCTCGCTCCCGTCAAGGGTCCGAATAAAATCGGGTCAGGTCAGCTAGGAATGAAATCGCGCATTTTGGTCGGCGTGAGGTAAAACCACCGGATCTCGCAATCCGCACACTTGTCGGGGCAAAAACCTCTTGTGGGACCCTACTTACCCGACACCGAAAGGTGACCCTCAAGAAAAGGAGTTAGGATTAGGTTGGCGTCCCTTTTTTTCATTTAGCCCCACCCATAAAAATCCTACTACCACCAGTCCCGTATTACTCGCTGACCTATCCTTTGTTCCCTGAGTTGGGTCAAATACTACATTCTTGCCGAAAAAAATCACTTCATGAGATATCACATCTACTGTCCACGTTTATGGTTGAAGGTATTTCACTGATCCGGTTAAGATAAATACTGCCTTCGTTGTGTCTTGGACTATAAAGTTCAACCGTCGTATCCGAAGAGGTCCACAGTGTGCCCCACAGCAAGGTCTTAAAGGATGTTGATTTGTGCGTGAATTATATTATAAGGAGAGCAGATTTGCGCTGCATCTACGGCACTCTGACCCCTTTCCCCACCTGAACTCAGTGTCGTGACCAAGTCAAGACGACCGGAGGTGCCTGCACACCTGGCTCGAATCCCCACTGAGTGGGAACGCCATAAAGGCCACATTAAGAAGGAGCCAGTGCAGCCTGACTCTCAGTCCACCAGCCAGCCACTCCACACAAACACACACCGGGCTGACCGCACGGTCTGGAGTCATCCTGCTCTCTCTCTCTCTCTCTCTCTCTCTCTCTCTCTCTCTCTCTCTCTCTCTCTCTCTCTCTCTCTCTCTCTCTCTCTCTCTCTCTCTCTCTCTCTCTCTCTCTCTCTCTCTCTCTTTCTCTCTCTCTCTCTCTCTCTTTCTCGAAATACCGTGATGGCCACTTGCATAGCTACTGATAATATATGCAGTCCTGGGGTTGGGTAAAGCTGGTCAAGGACGGTTAATAATCCAGAAGTGGTCATTCTAGTCTCCCTTGCAGGATAGCAATGAGAATTTCCGTGTTGCGTCGGCATTGAGGCTCTACAGCCGATACAGGTCACAGCATGGACACCAATTACCGATAATTTGGAGATTTTTGCCGGCAAAGACCCGTAGGATGATGCTGGAATGACCAGTATTTAGCGCTACAGGGGGATGTGATGGGAACCATGCTGGTGCGACGGATGTTTACGTTGCTGCCAAATTCTCATTTGGTTTCAGCCAGGTTATCTAAGTGCTGTACGACAAATAGTACAAACGAACCAGAAAGTAGGACAGCGCTTGCAAAACGATTATCCTGCATCGGGAAGGGGTCTTTGTAATAACCCCAACGTCAGTTTTTCCCAAAAACCATTGAGCCAGAAGCAGACTGATTGAACAAAAATTAGCTGTCTATAACGTAGACCCCAGAAGAGCCTTACCGACAAAGACAAGGGAGATTAGTGAGTGAGTGAGCACTGAGGCAGAAAGGAACGAGTGAGTCCCGTAACCGATCAGTGAGCATCCATTCAACAGGTATTCGTTCTTCTCTAGATGCGGAGGCTAAAAATGCATAGGGTCAAAATGGTGCACAGCGCCGTTACGCGATGTCAAACGCTGCGACCAGAATACGTAGACTGGCGTATTTCGGACGTGCTCCAAGCCCTAAAATGAATGCTGAGTGCAGCGTAAGACCATCGGCAGTTCGACCGTCGATTTAGACGAGGTTCACCGTATGCTCCACACCAGGTGGTGCAGGGACGGTGACTTGCGCGTGAATTAGTTTTAAGTGATAGTAGCCTTGCGCTGCAGCTACCGCACTCTCTCCTCCTCCCCCACCTGAGCCCGGTGTCAAGACAGAGTCAAGAAGACCGGAGATGGGAGAGGGCGCAGGTGGCTGGCGCGGCCGGAGCCGCCCCTGGGCGTGCCACCACACCTGGCACGGATCCCATGGAGTGGGAGTGCCATAAAGACCACATTAAGAAGGAGCCATTGCAACCTGACTCTCAGTCCGCCAGTCAGCCACTCCACACAAAACACACATTGGGCTGACCACGCGGTCCGAGTTATCCCGTCAGTTGGCAACCTTCCAAGCCACGGCTTTTAGCGCACCGTGATAGTTTCAAGTGCGTCAGATTGTTTATAGTGAGGAAAATACGCCGAGCTCTCCACCTCACTCTCTTCCCCACCCCTCAATCAGACCACTGTCCGAGCCGGTCAGTTGTCTGATGCGGAAGCGGCGCAGCTGCTGGTGACCTCGTCTACGTGTAAACCGTACACAACCTGCCCCCAAACACAAGCACCAGGATTTCACACAACAGGGGGTTGAACGGCTTACATCTCACATGTGTGAGATTGCCAGAGGTCACGTTAAGAAGGAACCATCGCAGCCTGACTCTCAGACCACCAGTCAGCCACTCGACACAACACACATTGGACTAACTGCGAGGTCTGAGTGTAATTGTCAGTTGGCAGCCTTCCAACCGCGGCGGTTAACGTTACCGCACACTCTTCTCCTCCCCCACCTGAGCCCGGTCTCTATATATGGTATTATGCCAGTCCCACTTGCCTTTGTCGGTAATGTTATTCTGCCTACGAGCATGCTCTCTAATGCGATCGATGAGCGGCCCACTACTTCTGTTAATATAGCCCATCTCAACCGAGAGGACAACGAGCCCGTGGCTCAATGCTTAGGGCTTTGGACCTTAAGAGGGCGTGGGTTCGAGCCTCAGGTGCTGCACCACCTAGGGTTAGGTATGGCCGGCTGATAATGGCTAATAAACCAGAAATGTCCATTCTTGTCCCTCTTGTCTTTGTCCGTAGTCTTATTTTATGCATAGTTATGTGCATAGGTAGTATGTAATACTTGACAAACGAGATGGAAAAGCTCACCTTGAGGCCAAGTCCTAAATCTTTTTGGTTCACTGAATTCTCCAACACCACCACCATTGCCATCTCTGTCCGGCAGAACATCGTATCGCACACGAACCTCATAGTGTGTATTGCCCTCCAGCCCGGAGATAAGGGCTTTTGTTACGTTGGATGGATATTTCACCTCTAGCACGATCGACTGTGGTTGCTGTACAGGTTTCACTTGAATCGTGTACTCGAGCAAACTACACCTGACCAATGCCTGTACCCAACGAATCGTAACACCTTCAGTACTGAGCTGGCGCGCGAACTGAACTCGGATTTGGTGAGGACCTGAGAGGATGCATAAAGTATACTTGAAGATATCCCATGGATTTAATATGTAAGGTCAATGTAAAAACGGGAAGGGTGATAATATTAGTTTTAATAGTGGGGCAGATTATGTAGGCAATTAACGAAGTCGCAGAAGATTTCAAGAGCACTCGCGTTTCTATCATTAGTTTATTTTATTACTCCAACGAGGTGCGCGAACAGATGCGCAATATGAATTATGTCACTAAGGGGCGTCGAAACGGGCGACAAACAGAAACTTCGAAGTTATTGGTTAAAGGTTTGATTAAGTAACGGTTTGCAGCAGGCTAGCCTAAACGTAAAACTAACCTTTACCCCAACCATACCTCTTTACTTAAACCTATTCTTAACTTAAGGCTAAAATTAAGCCTAAACTTTATTTTAACCTATCTCATAAGCAGTTTATTATGCTCAACCAGAAACGCTATCCTAATATAACATGTCTACCTAAATCAAATAAGCAGGTATTTTGTGGTAATAAAAACAAATAACTTCCATAGTTGACTGTCACTCAAGCTGGTTTACGCAAGAATCGATAAAACTAGACGGACAACTGCGTTCAATTCAAAGAAATTCCTGGAAACTAATTAGAACTATATAATATAATAATTTTCTATATAATATTAGCTCTGGAACCATGAATAGGGTAAGTGGTCACCTGGACAGTAAGTCTCTATGCGAATATATTCTGTTCTCATGTATGCTGTCTACGTTGCTCTGATTTCCGGTGTCGTTAAAAATTTCAAATAAGGAAAATATATTGCATACTTGGAGGCCATGTTCGCACTGTGTTACTGAAGACAGGTTCACTTTTGGCTTCCTGTCCCCTATCACCTACAGCCACCGCTGTGACCTTGCATTTGTACTCGGTGCAGTCACTCAACCGCTTAAAGATGGTAGAGGTGGTGTCCAAACCCCCATAACGATCATAGAACTTCCAGTCGGCATCTTCACAGACAGCCTGGTAGTACAGTTTCTTTCCCCTGAAAGTGGTTACTGGACTCCACGATGCATTGATTATTCCGGGGCCGGTCACTGTAGCATTGACGACGTCAGGTGCTGGAGGAGCTGAAAGGGAGGTGGTAAACCTGACAGACTGCTTAAATGACAGCTCGGTATCTGCAAAGAACATCAGAGGATTACAAGTAAGACCACGCCTGATTCTCTGGGACCAGTAAGGGGCGGACGAATATCCAGAAAGTTCAGTCAATTTAGAGCAAGTGGACAGCTTTACAGTTAGTTCGACTAATTAGTTGGCCTCTTCAAAACCAAGCCAAGGGCACCATAAAGACTTTAATATTCGTCCCCTTATCACTCCAGACAGGACAAGTGTTCGCTTCTATGTTACAGTATGAAATCGTACCTCCTGAACGCGAGCTTTTGTATTTGATTTCCCAAACAATTTGACAGAAAATTTGTCTTCCATTTGTCTCCACTTACTGATACCGCTCTAGTGACAGATTTGGCACCTAAGGATACTCATGTAACGTAACATTAGTTACCAAAGAAGGCCCCGATTACAATTCAGGTTTCGTCTAGCGTACTGGTGTAAGGACCTTTATTTTGATCATCATGCTAGCTAGAACAGGCTACTTGAGAACACCTTTAACAAACCGAACAGGCATTAATTCTAATACGGTCGTGTTGAACGAAAAATAAAAGATGCACGGCCCCTCGGACGGGGCCACTCCCAGGTAGCCCGGCCTTCAATTAAATCAGGAAAGTTTCCGCACACTGTTTAGAGCAAGTGGACAGCTTTACAGTTAGTTCGACTAATAGCCGGTCTCTTCAAAACCAAGCCAAGTACATCAGTGAACACAGGGTTTCAGCCTGCATCCCTCAGTCCCTCCAAGCGTCCTTGGGTAGCCACATGTTAGGGAGGCATGATTACATTTCAAAGGCTCTACATCTACAGCAACTTTTCCAACTTTTGAAGGTTTGAAGTGGTGCGTACTTAGACAAGAAACGCTACGCCGACCTGGGCATCGAAACTGGCCAAACTGGCACACAATGTAAGGCTCCTCTGAGATTTTAACAAGCAACCCAGTCCACCATATTCTTTGGGAAGCAGCTAACTGAAAGAAGTTTGTTTGCAGAAGGGTGATGCACACAAAGAAGGTGCACACGCTCAAAACTTGGGGTGTTTTTAATCTGTTGAACTAAAAACAAAAGATGCATGGCGCCTCGAGGCGGGTCAATTCCAGTTGACCCAGCCTTCTGATAACATTAAAAGGAAAGCAGTTAACATGATATAATTGAAAGTTTAAAAACCCAACTTACCGGATTTGTCATAAAAGGACATTTGCATGCCTCCCGAGGACGTATTCTGCCAGCATAGTGAGCATCTTTAGCGGATAATGAAATCGATTAATCCTGACTAACTAAGACGCAAGACATGCTTGCTTTTATGCTAAAAGCAAACTTTTCCTACCTTTAGATTCTTCTCTGTCCGTTTCCACTGGTTCCCTACATTGACGATAATGTGATTGAGACAGCTCTGCCACTCAAGGATTATCCACATATACATGACACGTCATTGGTTACCAAAGAATATCGTGATAACAGTTCAGGTGTCATCGAATCAAAACAACGGAGAAGACTTTTGTAATGATGCTCATTCGGATCACCTTGGTAACCAGCCCCGGAAGTAGGATTCCTCCAATCCACAACTGGAGGATATGTTAAGCAGACGAATGCCGCCCAGTCTTTAAATCATGCACCTGAGGAGTCCCGGATGCGCTTTGGGTCTGAAACGGCCATATGGGCCCCACAGCTCGGCACGGAAAAAGAAAGGCCTTCCTCGTAATACAGGTGACCCTGTGCTACGTTTGAGGAACGGTATATAACCCCCTAACCCAAACCTCAACCGTAGCACCAATCTTAACTTTAACCCTAACCCTAGCATTAACCCCAAGAGTACCCGAATACTAAGCTAAAATACAACCCTAATTTCGATGGAATTTAGCGTGGAGTCCCCTGTATTATGGGTGGCCCTGTTCCCGGGTTATACATCCGAGTCGAATATCGACCATGTCGTAGCACGGATAAAATTTCAGGTTGATCTGGTTAGTTCTGTGAAGGAGGAACATAACTAACAACAAACAGTTCGTCTAAAGATTCCTTTAAAGTTCAATAAATGCTTTTTCGCTCCTAAAACATCAAAAAGAAACACTTTCTTCAGAGTACTTTACCATCCACGCCTGTTCGGTACATCCCCATTTTCTTTTCATACGACCCGTGTGTGTAGACAGCAGTTATGGTGATGCTGTAGTTAGTCCACGGCTGCAAACCCTCCAGTTCTCCTCTGTAATTGCTCGCAGGGATGTGACGTTCCTCCGACTCACCGCCAATGGACCTGGCCTTGAGGATCACCCACAGAAAGTCCTTTGCTCCGAAAATTGGTGTCCTATATCCAAATGATATTGCCGTGCTCTTCACAGACTTGATTGAGGTTACCCAAAATCGCATTGGATCTGATATAGGGAGGGTTTCAGAAGATAAAAAGTATCACACATCAGAAGGGATCAAGCAACCGGCTTTAAGTTACATGGAGCAAACTTACACTTGGACTTGAATTGAGACCAACTTCAATAAATAAATAACAGTGGCACTCAAAAGGATTCATAGAGAAGAAACAAAAACTTTAACGCGTCAACCACCCCATAATCGCACTCCAGCATCATCATCCTCAAAATTATCCTTATCAAAAACAACAATAACGACATCAGCAATTATGAAAACCAAAACATAATGACATTTGAAATTTACTGAGCAGGTCTCCTATAAACGAAATAATTTTTGCTATCTTCTTGGTTCTGACTCACAGTCTACCCCTCCTCCCGGTGACACAGGAAACTGGCTTCGGGTTGTTATTGGACAAACAGAAAGAGCATTCTACAGTAATCAAACAACGTAAGCATGGCCTTTATCTACCTGAAGGTGGTTTTGGCTAAAACAAATAAATTCTTTTTCACCCACAATACATATTCTTATTTGAAACTGAAAAAAAGCAGTTTATTGAAAACATGGGTTTTAGGTAAGGATAAGATGCAAAAAAACGTGAGCCAGAGCATCAATTACAGCTCGCTCTCTTGTTATTACCACCTTACCCTATTGGTTTGGTCCCTTCAGGCGGTAGGCTTGGAATCAGAGCGTTTGAATGGGAAGACGCACACTTGCTTGAGCATTGGTGTCAATTGCGCAAGTCCAATGCCGTCGACGTCCTAGAACTCGCACGCTATCAACCACAAAAATGGTTTGATAGCAACGATGCCGTTACCAGGAACCTTCTCGCTGAGACGTAGCGGCTACAAAAACCTTCATGGAACACCGGAATAACGCCAACAAAACGACCTTCTTGAGATGCCGCTGGCTTGTGCATTGCGGGAGATGCAGTACGCCTGGATGGCTCACCAGACCGAAAAAGCCAAGGATACGCGTACCGCAAACAGACGATAAGTTCATAAAATCCATCAAGGCTAACTGCAATCCCCTGCCTAAAGGGATCCGCCCAACTACGCAGCTCCGGTGGAACAGCACACCTGACGTGGAAATCACAGATTTGCAAATGTTGGGCCGGGCACTAAGAAGTATCCTCAAACGCCTGCCCACGATCTTCGACGCTGTCATTAACCGGTTCCCATAGAGGAAATGAATAATGACCTGGATCTTTCGTCTTCTTTACCCTAAGCCATGCGAGCCGTGCAACAACTTTCCAGTGGACCTGATGCTATCCTGGCCGCTGTCTACTAGAGTGGTGGCACCCATATGATGCAGAAACGTACAACGATATTCCAGGAGGTGTGCAGCCAAAGAAGATTTCTACAGGACTTGAAGAACGCAGCCACCGTCCATTTTTACAAACGTAAAACGAATCGCAACTATTTGATAAACAGATGTGCATCTCGCTGAACAAAATCGTTGGGAAGATCTTCGTTCGCATTATTCTTAATCGTCTTAAAAGTCTCCTAGAGGAAGGATTGTTTCCGGATAGTCAATGCGGCGTCTGAAGGTGCCAAGTTCCATGATCCTCGCCGCCCGCCAGCTACAAGAGCAGTGAGAGGATGGGCGAACCCTCTTCCACAGTACCTCTTTGGGACTGATGAGAGTCTTCAGCACGACTGGATGATGGTGCGAGTCATTGACAACGGAACGCATTTTCAAGCACTCGCAGTGACTAACGAAGTGAAGTAGGGCAGCGTACTGGCCCCCACTCTCTTCAGTCTCATCATCATCCCCATAATCATAATCAACATTACCCTTATCAAAAACAACAATAATGACATCAGCAACTACGAAAAGCAAAACATAATGACATTTGAAAAGTACTGAACATAAATTAATGCAGGTCCCCTAAACCGAAAGAATTTTTGCTATCTTCTTGGTTCTGACTGACAGTCTACCCCTCCTCCCGGTGAAACAGGAAACTGGCTTCGGGTTGTTATTGGACAAACAGAAAGAGCATTCTACAGTAATCAAACAACGTAAGCATGGCCTTTATCTACCTAAAGGCGGTTTTGGCTAAAACAAATAAATTATTTTTTCCCTCACAAAACATCTATTTGTTTGAGACTATAACAGCAGTTTATTGAAAACATGGGTATTAGGTAAGGATAACATGCAAAAACATGAGCCAGAGAATCAATTACAGCTCGCCTGTGCGCGCAGAGAGGGAGGACAAAAATGATGCTACAATGAAAAGGAAAAACTCTCTAAAGCCCCTCCGCATCAAACCGGAGACTCGGAGGAACCTCACCCACGACCAATCACCCTGGAGAGCACCGGTGGATACTGGCACAGCAATCTGCGAAGCAAACAGGATCGCCTCTGCCAAAGCCATAAGGGCGGCTCTCAAGTCACAAGATCCTCGGATCGACAACGCCAGTGTCCAAGCCCTCCCAGCATGCCAACACTGCAAACGCCCTGTTTACGCGCGAATCGGCCTGGTCGGTTATTGTCGGACGCAATGCAGCGACAAACCGAAAAAACAACCGCTACATCAATGAAATACCTTACTGGCATTCCTGCCTCAATCTCCAAAGCGTCCACCACGATGCCTACCCCCCAACCAGTGGTCACACACTTAAGGCTCCGCCGTCCTCGATCAACGACACAATTCTCCCTCCACATCACGCTCGTTCATCACAGCGCCCAACTCTATCAGCACTTTTTTCATAGCCAGAACTGGTCAGATCAATTCCGACGCCCCAGCAATCTTTAACTTAACCACCACCGTCCCCACCCCACCAGCAATGGGGACTCGATCCAAACCTGCCCTATTTACGACCACACATTCATCGAACGGATCATCCTGGTCAGCCAGTTGCGAATCCATCGCACTGTCACCGGCACACCGCTGCCAGAAACCACGACGTATACTCGCCCCATCTGCCTCAACTCTCCAAACTGTCCACGCAAATCCATTAACCACATGGGCCCATTTGGTCACGAGCCTATCCACGAAATCGGGTTTCACCGCGATGCTGACACACCTAGAACGCCTTGCCCACCTATCAACACGTCCATCTCCAGCTCTCCCATGGGCGCACCGCCGTCGACTCAGTACCTCCCAACATTGCCAATGCGCACGAAAATCACACATCGGCCTGGTCGGTTAGTTGTAAGTCCATCAAACAGAGGTTGACGAACCAGAGCTTGCAGCATCAAAATAAAAACACCACCAGCGCCTTTACTTTCCGCGATGTCCACACACATTTACTCACCGCATGAGGCTATTAGGCCACATGCGCCTCCATGAGAACATGCGGCAGAACACAGCCGGCTGTAAAAAATCACCGCTCTTCTACTCATCACACAGGAGGACGCCCAACATCACGCAAGACACACTCGCAAATGACTATGCTCACGTAAGCGGAAATTGTGTTTCTCAGCTCCTTGTCCATGCGGCTCCTCTGCTGCATGTGTGCTCGGAGCCTGAGATTATCGTGGTGCACTAAACTCCGTGGCTTGGAATGTCACCAACTTGCGAGTGGACTTGGACCTCGCAATTAGTCCAGTCTTTGCTTGTTTGGAGTGGTCGAGTGGTGGTCTGAGACTACGGCTCCCTCTTAATTTGGCATCTATGACAACACCGATTCGTGGGACCAAGCACGACAAAGAGCGTTTTTTGCGCGCCGATTTCTTGCCCTCTATCCTGCCTCTGGTCTTCTTGACTTGGTCAAGTCGCCACGCCCAGGTGGGGGAGGAGGAGAGAGTGCGGTAGATGCAGCGCAAGTCTACTCGCAACATTATCTACTTCACGCGCATGTTACTATCCCTGCGCCACCTTGCAAGAAGCCGTCTGTGGATCTCGTCGGAAGTGACGGTCGAACTGTTGTTGGTAGATAAACCTACTGTACTTATAAGTTTGTATGAGTATGGCAAATCTTTTCTATTCCAGATGCAAGTATCGCCAATATGTTTGACCGTGATATAGGTTAAGAAATTCTGTGTCAGCGTAATGTCACTTCACGTGCTTTTCAAAAATTAGCTAAATCTTACCGAAAATCGGAGGCTTTAGCGTGAAAATATCACTTATGACTTCATCACCATTCGTGAAAACCTTTAGTTCAAGATTTTTGCCCTGAGACAGCCGTGATTTCAAAGTCACGTTAAGGAAGACTGTTTCATCCGCCTGAGACTGAAGCACTTGGTCAGTCGTGACTGAAACTTTGTCATCCATCTGACGGAAGACCTGAAAATTGAGAAAAAAAAAGAACAAATGAAGGTTTACTTATTTTAACGTACCATACTCCGCCAAAAGGAATGGAAGTGCACTCACTTCATCAGTGACGTTAATGATGATGCGCTCTTTCTCCACCCCATTTTCAAGGATGATGAATGTGAAATTTTTAAGAAGAGCAGCGTTTGTTGCCGGAGGACGATATTTAAGGATCGTGGAAAGTTCTGTTTTCGAGATTGGTGCAACTACCCAGTCAATATTCTGTGGAGGTAGGACTGAAAGATGAAACAAGTTACATAAGGAAGGCATGGATGTACATATTGAACAATTGTATCACCCCCACTACCACCACCACCATCAAAATTATCATCATCCTGAACACCGATATCGCTGCCTCTGGAACAATCACCATCAACGCGGCCACCACCACCACCATCACCATCATCCTCCTCCTCCTCATCATCATCATCCTCACCATAATCATCATCATCATCATCATCATAATCATAACCATCACCACCACCACCATCATCATCATCAACAGCATCATCATCATCATCATCACCACCATCATGAACTTCCCCGTCAGCTGCACCAACACCATAATCGTCCCTCGAACTGAATCCCCTCAAAGAGTCTAACATAATAGTTACTCCATTTTTGGGGGAAGTCAACTGATACAGTGGTACTTACTTCTTAAACAAAAACCGCATTGCACAAGCAGTGCTCTAACAAAGATCTCGAAGCAGTGTTGGGCGAGCAAAGACATAAAAAAGGATGAAGGGGGAGACAGGGCTCACCAGAATAACTTCCATGTGTTCGTCCAACTTCCAAGTCAAATGGTTGAAGGGAATTATACAGCTTTTTTGGTAGCGTAATGCCTATGACGTCTATGTTGTTATCCTTCTCACTCAGCATAATTGGAGTGGTCAGAGCGAGCAGCGGCGGTTCAGACGGGCACAAGTTGCTGCCTTCCACCTGTAACGGGACAAACACAAATTTTAATTTTCTATAATTACAGAATACTACTCCCTTCACACGTTTAGAAGTACCTATTCTTCCACTTTATTAGGACGAACATAGAGAAGGCTGGCAAACAGTCTGACTGAGCGGTTTGATTTCGGGGCTGCCGAAACTTACAACCAGCAGTCGCCTACCTCCCAACGTCTAAAACACAGCTTCGCTACTTCTAGACACTGTTGTCTTGAGGTCTGACAGGTCTCTTGACCTAATACACTGGAGTGCTTGTCCTCGGAGGCGAAGACTTTGTCTTCAGAGTGTGCTATACGGTGTAATGTTTGAGGCCTAGGCCCGTTTCGCTATCCGTAGGAGGGTTGCGTCATCGTCTACAGCGTCGTATGCCTTCGTCTGATTTTGTCCCAGTGGCTAAGAAAAAGAATGTTAATATGTCGTGACTGTGCTCCATCGGGCTGAAAAGACTGACCTAGACGGTGGATAAGACCTCAAGTCGTCAGGCAGAAGCAGTCTATTGTAGATACAAATGGGTTCAGACAGTGATCGCACGATGCCCGTGTCTCAGAGGGTGCTCGATGCACCTGTGGCCAATTTCAGACCCCTAAGTTCATCGTCTCCAGTCCGTTGTAGCGACTTGCCCAGTCTTGCCGAAGGCTTTTCGCAGCCAGATACTATAGGCGCATTGATCTCGCGTAACAGAAAACTGACAGAATCCATATTTCCCGGAAAGCGCACGGGTGAGCACGTTTTACAAAGCAGGTGCTTAAAATTAAATATGTTAAATGGAAAGGCAACTGGAGACCACGAACCGTGCAGATTTCATTCCCGTTCCTGTTTGAATTGTACACAATAAGCCCACACTTGCCGCCAGTGTTTAAAGCAACCAAGCAGGGTTCTGAATGCAGTTTTTCCGCTGACACGTTGAAGGAGACACTAGCGAGGAAAAAGTAACTACCTTGAACAGTGGCCATTGCAAGAGTTTGTACATTAAGGTCGAAAGTTTTGTCATTTTGCTTGCATTTCAAAAGTCTTTATTACAATCCAGCTAATGGCATCCAAAATGTGAGCAGTAAAAGACCAAGTTCTTTAAAAACGACACTGTAGCTCCATTTCGTGGTTAGACGTAGGGGCAGTTTACATATTAAAAGTGCATCTTTTATATTTCTATATAACAAAGTTATAGTTATTTTTGTCAGAGTAACGCTGTTTATAATGAGGGAGAAAAGAATTAAAAGATTAACTCAGATTCGCAAAGGTAAGAGTTCTGGGAAGAAAATTAGATAAATGTAAACTGCTCAGCGAAAATACAAACCAGTTCCGGTGAGGACTTTAAATTTATCGAAAAGAATAACGTTCGTACCCCCTGTGGGAACGCTTTTTTTACAAGCCTCAAACGCGTTTAATCGCTTCTCTCCATCTTATTGATTTTTTCGACCAATTACCGAAACATGGGCTTACGTTTTTTGCTTCGACCATGCATAATCGATTTTTCGGTATGCGTCATCTAGAAAGAGACAAAAAGATAATGAGTAGGCAAATATTTACTATAAAAATTTAATCTATCAGGCATTGTGTTAGTTGCAGAGAACTTCTGCTTAAAATGGATGGACGGTTCCTATTTTCAAGTCACGCCGTGCCTTTGGTCGTATTAGCACGATTAATTCCGTCATTGAAGGCAGCAGGCATATTGACAAGAAGCCAATCAAGCAGTAAAGCCCATGAATCAAATACTTTTTTTCAGTTAACCTTAACAATCAAAATCCAAGCGTGAATTTCTTCGCGCCGGAACTATGTAATCTAGACTAGGTCTGCTTTTCAGTAAATTTGTAGGTTAATAGGCAGTGATTTTGAAGACCATATGCTACTAATTAAGGGAACGAAGAACACGTTGGGCAAACTGAAATTACAGGTTCGCATTCTTTAACTCTACTGACCTGTCCGCACAAATATGTTTCCTCTCGCAAGACTGGAAGAATTCAGTTGAGAATCACGCTGTTAGGATTCATATACATGTTTAAGTTACGGGTTAATGTCTACATTGAGGCTTATGCATAGCTCAAAACGCGTGAACTTGCGAGTCCTTGAGGGTAAAAAGATGAATCAAATGACTTTTCTATGGGCTGGATTAACTTGCGTTGCAATGCTTTCAGAATGTCGTTTAGTTCGAAACAAAGGCTATCTTGATAGGTACGTTTTTGAATAACCTACCAACGGCAAGTGACCCCAGAGCTTTGCCAACCAAGAAAATTGAGCTTGGAATAGCCATTTCTGGCTTATCAGCCGTCATCAGCCAGACATTCCCAAACCCAGATGGTTCACCACCGAGGCTCGAACTCCCGACCTGTTGATTAGAAGTTCAACGCTTTAACCCACAGCGCCACGAGCTTATTGTTTTGTCGGTTTCCATCGGGAATATTAACAATGGTAGATGGGTGCTGGCACATCTGTTACGGGACTCACTCGTCCACTGCGCCCTTTTTGGGGCTCACTCTCTGAGCCCCGCCGGCAGCTGAAGTGATAGATATTAGTAAGGCAGGTGGGTTAAAGGCGTTCAACTTTTTACCCGACAGGTCGCGAGTTCGAGTCTCGGGTACTCACAACACCTAGGGTTGCGTATGGCTGGTTTATGACGCCTAATAGGCCTTAAATGGTCTTTCCATTCTATCTTGTCTTTGTGGGTAATCTTCTTTTGCCTATGATATAGTCACCACTGTGTAGCTGCTGACGGGACTCTAGAGTGAGCCCCAAGGCAAAACTGGACGAGTGGCTCCTGAAACCGGTTGGTGAGCGCCGGTCTACTATTGCTTATATTCCCGATCCACCAAGGTTGGTGCAGTTTTCGGCCTACACAAGTCAGGATTTGCCATCGATTTCGGCGTTTTACAGAAATTAAAGGTAAATTTGTACTTTACCGAAATTTCTACAAATATATGGGAGTCAACTGGACAAGACAAAGGATCTGTTGTAGTTCAGTTTCCGATACTAGTAGGGTTCATCTGTGCATGCCTTTCAGGTTTCTAATTTAAAGGCTGCTTCACGCTCAAAACAACTACATTTGCTTTTGTTTTTAGAAGTAGGCAGTCAACAATATTTGAGGGCCAACTAAATACTTACGAACCTTTATCGGTCTATTCGCGGAAATGATTAGGATAAACATCGGAGAATCACAGCTTAAGTATCAAATAAAAATCTGGAGAAGTTCCTCAATCTCCATCAGGAAAAACATTAAATTTTTGTCACAGAAAACTACACTGGATGGTACTAAAGTTGCCATCTTTTTTTCACGCAAGTGACGAAAAATATTTGAGAGAGTGAGAGCAGTGTGAATTGGCCCGCGCCCCCGTTTAAACCTACTCACTCTTCAAACCTAACTTAATATTATAAGTACAACCGTTAATGAAATCCCGGTGGGGCTCTGAAAAACAGGTTCATGATCTGCTGACTAATTCCTAATAAGATAAACCTTTTTAAATCATTTATTCGCTTCGAATATATATTGGCAATTCAGCTGAAGCTGGCTTAACTGACATTTGAAATAACCTTAACCAGTGGTATATCTGCGGGAAACTCACTGGTGCTGATTTTTTTCACTTCAGGGGGAGCGAGTTCATTGAAGCGTGTCCTGACTGTAACAGTAACTTCATAGACGCAGTTCTTTTCCAGTCCCCTCAAAGTCATTTCAGGTCGGTCTGTGACAGTCTTGTTGACCCTAGAGACAGCTGGACAGACGGTCTTCTCGGGATCTGCGATGACCTCCAAAGACACCAGCCTGTCCGGGGATTCCACGGGCCACTTGATGTATACTTTTGCTCCTTCCTCGTAGGGGTATGAGTAAGCTGCTAGGACTAGACGATTGCTGTTTGGCCAACCAATATCGCCCCCGGCACTGACGGAAAAGCCTAAATGCATGAGTTTGCGTAAACAGGGAAAAAGCATAACTTACAGCTAAAACAGGAGAGTGAAAGCAGTTGCAGCCATGTGAAAGGTCGCAGTGATGGGGACATTTTAGAAGCCGGCTGGCAAACATTTCCCCGCGTGCCTATATTTATAGGTCAGGGAACCTGGATTTCTGAGGTGCCTGTATAGAAGAGCCAATGCTGTTGCTGCAGAATATGTATGGTTTGGTCACGCAGTGCCAGAGCTGACGATCTAGTCTAGCCGCTCGCCAAAGTTGATCGTTTCAAGGAGGTCTTGGGATGTGTTGGTGCGTGCTCAGACTGACTGGGGGTCAAGCAAAAGTGTAGAAGTCCTGAGTAAGCTGTCCACTGTTCACTGTTAGTCTGATACGTGTTAACCCTCGTATTTACCAGTGACTGCTCAGCAGCTGGGACTTATCGCAGACTTACTCTCCAGTGTGGCCCAAGCTGAAAGGTGGCTAAGGGACGCGGATGACAACTTCGTGACCATCAATCACTGCAACTGCCTGTATAAAGCCAGTTAAAAAGTGATCTCCGTTGTTGATCAGTTTTAGATTATATAAATTTTCAGCTAAGAAGAATTCGTAGGTGCTGCAAGTTTCGGAGAAATTTCAGCTGGTCACATTAAAATATCAGTAAGTCAGGTGAGAGGATGTAAAAAGCGAGCAGGCAGACATAGGCGTCACTTTTTGAAGAAAGACCGTATTTTAGAATGGTCTCCACGGGTGGACTTCAGTTTACTCTTTGCTCTCAACCTATTGCAATCGATGGAGGGCGCTAGGACGACCCGTAAATAGACACCATCGCTTTCATCCAACGTTTTCACGTGTGGTCGGGAACCACCACGCCGCGGAACAGTCTCGCGTATTAAGTGCGAGCGACGATGTGGCCATGCGCGAAATTTGGCCGCGGAAAATGCGCGTGCACTTGCCCACACCTAGCGCTCCTGAGGTCCGCAATCGGAACACGCCCATTTCGAGGATGCCGTGGCTCATAGCAGTACGACACCGCGGATGAAAATAAAGCTCTTCTCTGTGATTCCTGTCTTTCACCACCCTTCTGCTGGGGGACGGGGTGAAGTACCAGTTTAGGTAGCACCTGGCCAGATAGCATTTGGTCGCCCGATTTGTCTCTGCAGGCTATAGACGTTCCTGTGGTCAGTTTCTAACTGGTACCCAACCTCACCCAGTGTTCTGTGCCGGGTTCTTCCAGCGCCAATAATTCCCGGTCACGACCGGCGGGTTGTCCAGGTGAGGTTCCGTGCTGTGCCTCCAATAATCTGGTATGCCTGACTCCCGAACTCTGCACTTCCCTCCTTCAAAGTCCTACGGTGCGAAGCATTGCAGCAAACCCGTAGGCGGGCTCCAGACTAAATCGGGTCGTTCTTCCACCAGTAAAACAAAACTTAACGATAGGGTGGAAAGTCCGGCAGCTGTCTGATGCGTCCGAGCAGCCCTATTTGGGGATATAACGTTTGTCTCCTCGCGGATGGAAGCGCCGTCGCCCAAAATTTCGCTTTGCTCCTACGTTCTTTCTGCGTAGCCGCCGCGGCTCGCAGATCGCAAATCCATGGTCAAACTCAAAACAACAAACAACAATACCTTATCCCCATCCCCTCGTTATACTCTGGTGCTTTCGTTGGGTGAGTTCGATCAGCCACTTCCAGCAGCCTTTCGGAAACGCCTCGTTCCTTTAGATTTGGATCCTGGCGATAACCGGCCGGAACGGAGGTGACGGGTCGCTCGGGAATCCCAGGCGCGGTTAAAGCAAAGGTCAGCAAGCGGTGGACATTGCTGTTTCCCAGCAGGTTCCGACTTCTGAAACAGGGCCGGGCTGGAGTGAGTTTTGGCCGCACTTTCTTCTGAGCGGGCTTCAGCCAGCGAGCCATCGCGCACGCTGCCTTTGCTACCGGCAACGACATCGTGTATTCCGGCCTGCCCGCAGGGTGATCAACGACGCCCCATTTGTTCGCCTGCCCTTCGGGAGAACGTCCTGCCACCATCATCGGCGCCTACGCCCCGTACCACGCGTTTCCCGACGCGCTAGTTAATAAATTCTTCACGAGGACTCCGTATCGCCTTGCTACACTTTGTGCTTAAGTATATGCCAACGGTCCCGGCGATCAACGTCTGCCGGGATGAATCACGCTGCCTGGCAGGGGAGTGCTGGTCCCCACGGTCTGCGGAAGCAAATCGATAATGGCTCTCCTTCTTCAGCAACGTGCGAACACGTCTCCTGTTGACCAACAACACCTTCTCTCGCCTTCCTAATTTCACCCTCTTTGTCGCGGCGCTGGTGATCTGCTGGACTATTCTCGTCCGAGGCGAGATCGATAGACGTGCTGGTAACTGCGATCCGCGATGCTGATGGTTGACAGGATCACCGCCTTTGTCATCTCCCAGATGAGGCTCCTGACTGTAACTTTGACGAAGGCCCGTAAGGTAAGAGGCCGCCATGTAAGCTAAACACTTTATTAAATTTGCCCGCTCACTGTTTCATCTGAATCAATCGAACTGAGGACCTGGGTATTGCTCCAGATGATAATCGCGCTACCGTGGAGACACGATGGTGTCAATCATGAAATGTCATTCAGTCCACCGCCCTCGATACCGGATCGCACACTGTCGACAATTATGACTGGTTTTAATGACAATGACGCCGACTATTTTATTAAATTTGCCTGCCCACTGTTTGAGTTCAGCAACCAAATAACTGAGAGCCTGGAGAAAATGCATGCTCAGATAATAACGGCACAGTGGAAACACGGAAACTCGGACCACGTGGTCAGCCAAATGTGTGTTTGTGGAAGGTTGCTGACTAGCGGACTCGAGTCAGGCTGCAATGGCTCCTTGCTTAATGTGGCGCTATGGTACTCCCACACCATGGGGGTCCGAGTCAGGTGTGGGCGTACACCAAGGGAGGCAGCTCCGGCCGTGCCAGCCACCTGCGCCCTATCCCATCTCCGGTCTTCCTAGACGCTTTCTTGACACCGGGCTCCGTGAGGAAGGAGGAGAGGTGCGGTAGCTGCAGTGCAAGGCTACTATAAATTTAAACTAAATCCACGCGCAAGTCACCGTCCCTGCACCACCCTTCCTTGGAGCATACGTAGACCTCGTTGAAATCAGCGGTCGAACTGTCATCTACGCTAACGAGATGTACCCACGATAACTGCACCGCAATTCTTGAAGTTTCGTTTATTCTTTTTAGCCAAAACTAATAGGGTAGGCTTCTTGGGCTTGCAGCCCTAGTACTGCTTATTTCCATTTGTCCAAGCCATTATGTTGAGAAAAATATGCTGACGTGACAGTTCCACTCTAAAAAGAAAAGCCTTTCGGTTGCTCTAAGTGCTCTGTTCTACAATCTCTGTCAAATCTTTTGTGGCGTTACAATTTTTCGTTCCGCAGGTTTTAGCATTATAAATTAAACACAGGAAACCGCTCATTTAGCATTCTCTGGAAAATTTACCATGCGATGTATTAGGTAGTAGCGGACACACTAACAATGATACTAAAAAGCCAAAGAAGACCGTGGAATTCTTTCTGCTATATAAACATCCCCAGAATCTGTCCTCACATATCTTAACTTACTAAGATATTTTTCAAGCCACAAGTTTTATCCCAAATCCTGCCCCCTTACCTGTGTGCACTCAGGTTTGAAAGTATATGCGTTGGTAGGAGAGTCGACGCAGCCATAAATTCTAAGAACAAAAAGAACATTTACTTGTAGAGAACCATTTGAATATATTTATTAAATAATTGAGAATTTGTGGCAGTGGAGAGCATGCCTAGTATACGTTACAACTGAAGGATTTGTATCCGGAATATACGGAAAAATGATAAGCGAACAGAAAAACCATAAGTAGAAACCTACCATTAGCAAATTTGCAGATTAAGTTTTGGGATCCTTAACCTCACATATTATTTAAAAGTTCACAAACTTTTTGGAAAAAGACTTTGATATGAATTGGCAAAGAGAGACGAAGACATAGAGGCATTTGCGATGGACATTTTGAGTAAATAGTTTGACGAATTTTAAGATTGTGGAGTAGAAGACAGTGCATGACAACAACATACTTGACTGGCTTATTCAATTTTTATACGGTAGGTGAGCCCAGCCAAAATCTGTTTGAATTTTGAACGTGCACTGGGCATGTGAGATATCAACAAAGCAAGTCTAAGGAGCCACACATGGTACATCAGTATCAGTATCAGTATATTTGAGTGAGATATGGGTGAGTTATCTTTTGAATTCCTATTTGCTCATGCGAGTTGTGGTACCAAAAATAGTATCTCGGGATGTTGACGAGCCAAGTGATATGAGCCAACTGGTTGGGCATAGATGCAAAAAGAGCGAGACAGTGAAAATAAAACTCCCCAGTGATATTTAGGCGATAAACGCTTTCACCCTTCGGGGAGTAGTCGCAACGAGTGCATCGTGGAGGTCACCTGAATCATCACCGAAGTGCGAAGATGCGGCGAAGAGAGACACTCCCAAGGCGAAATATCCGCCCAGATCATCCTCGGTCCGTTGGTTCAAACCAAGGAGAACATTCTTAGACCGCACGGACTATGGCTGCCAGGTTCGGCTAATGCGAACGCTCACGGTGTTACCAAGTGTTGTGCCGATAGTTAAGCAGGAAGACTCGATCTCGAATGGGAATTATGTGAGAGTGTGAGCCCTCGAATGATAATACATGAGAAATGTTACTCAAATATAGTTAGTAGAATTATAAATACCTTATTTCAAACGTCACCTTCTGACTTTCCAGTTCGAGTAGTAGGCTCCAACAATTATATCGGTCTAACTTTCGCTTAAAAAGTTTCCAGGGATTCCGACATAACAACATCCAGAGGGAAGATTATTCCAAGCTTCGAGTACTCTTTTTGTGAGAAGAAGTACTTCTGAGTGTCTATCTAGCTCCAGTCACGCGTACTTTGAGAGGATGACCTCTTTCAAGTTCTTTTGTTGTTGCTAACTCAAAGAAATCACTTGGAACAGACAACAGTCCTGAACGCGTAGTATGCGGAATGTTAGTATCAGGTCTCCCCGAAGCTGTCTATAGCTAAGAGCAAGAGATTGAGATTCAACAGCCGTATTTCATAAGTCTGTGAGCCACGTCAAGGACAAGTTTGGTTGCCTCTGGACCATTTGCAGCAAATTGAAGCAAGGCTGACCTGTCGACAATTGTTTGCCGGACCCGGATTCCCACCCTTATAGAGTGGCGTAGTCCATGCGCGATTTCAATCGGCTGGTGAACCTCCAGTCTCTCGAAAAGATGTTTGAAAAAGCGTAGAGAGAGTGGTTTTGCCAGCTCTCGCCCGAGGCTCTTTCAAGATCTTAGCAGGTACTATCAGGACCCGGTGACTTAGATTCCTTTAACAAAAGTTCCTTGAAAGACAATAGTCTCGGGATTGAACATTCTCGATTATTGTATCCACTTCGAAGACTTATCGGCGGGGATATTGTATCTCGTTTCGCTGTGTGCAAAGGCGGCAAGGGAAAATTCGAAAGATGATCAGCCTTTGCACCGTCTTCCAGCAAGGTCTATGCACTCAATAAAGAGAGGAAAACTTAATGGGCTGGAGAGTTGCGTATGATCGCTCAAGAGTTATGCTAAAACGTTTACGAGGCGTGTCCGCCACTTGCGCGCATATTACGTGATATCTCTGCTTCAGTTGGGCAGCGTAATAGATAGATATATGTTTTATTTGATAACCAGGAAGGTCACTGTCATTAGAAGAAATTAAAAACGAGTGCGAACTCGTGTACGGTTGAATTATGAATAATGGGTCAACTTCTTGGCGATGACAAATGACACAAATCAGTGTGGCCAAAAATAGATAAAAAGCAGACAGTGAAAAAGTCCTTGGGCATTTTATGGAAAAGGTGTATGTTGAATGGGGTTTGGGTTTTAAAGAGAAAAACCGTTGTTCCTGGGAAAAACAAACGCG
>WEDG01003892.1:0-33443 GCA_017591395.1 Schistocephalus solidus
TGACGGACTGAGAGTTAGGCTGCAATGGCTCCTTCTTAATGTGGCCTTTATGGCACTCCCACTCCATGGGATCCGAGCCCGGTGTGGTGGTACATCCAGGGGCGGCTCCGTCCGCGCCGGCCACCTGCGCCCTCTCCCATCTCCAGTCTTCTTGACTCTGTCTGTCTGTCTGAGTGCGGTAGCTGCAGCGCAAGGCTACTATCACTTAAAACAAATGCACGCGCAAGTTACCGTCCCTACACCACCTGTTGTGGAGAATACGGTTGACCTCGTCGAAGTCGACGGTCGAACTGACACGTTTAACCTCATTAATTTCACATCTTTTTCGTGTTCTTATCCCACAGTTGGCTATGTTCAAAGAAGGCGGCCCTGTGCGCCCACTTCTCTACCGAGAAACGCAGGCTACCAAAAGGCATCTGGAGCTGGCGTTCACAGATCCACCCTTCAAAAAGCAACGCTGGGCGCTCCCGTCGATGGTTTGCACAATTAAAATCACTCTCATAGACCTTTGCTAGACCCCGATAGCGGTAGTAAAGCCTCATTTAATGTGTGACTGTCTGGTAACTAAGCCGAATATGTATGAATTTGTTTTTTCAGGAACTCTTTTTCGGGCAAGGAGGACTTGTATGGCCTCTGCAACAGGACATCGGAATATGAACGCCCCACTCAGTCCTGCGGTACATTTCAGGAAGCGTAAATATTGCCATGTCTTAACCCTAATATAAACATAAATTGTCATTTTTATCGTCGCCCTAGCTCTACCCCAAAACCTCAATCATAGGATTAACATGAATCCAAACTTTAAACCCTTAGCATAGTCCTGATCTTAGCCCTAACTCCCAACTTAACCCTCACATTAAACCCAATTTCCCCGCAATTTGGCACAAAGCCACATGTTTTCCGGATGACCTCTGCTCCCATGGTGCTGTTTAGGCGGCCATAAAAGTCATTTTTTCCAATGATTCTGTACAAGATCTCCATGGACGGCGGCTGCTTACCTACGAGGCACGAAGACCAGCTTATTGCATGGTTTGCCCTCGATTCGTTAGACCCTACCAAACCGACTGCATGGGCTAGGGGGAAAGTGATAAGTTAAAGTCCAGTGGTTTTCCTGTAAGAGGTGGCTGCCCAATATTCGCTGCAGTTATTTTTATTAGCGTCGGGTAAAGTCTTTACCGAAGGCTTCGGCCGTTCACTTAAATACGCAGTTAACCCAGGAGCTCAGAAGTTTACGAGGGCTTATATTAAGTCCAACATCCACGACGTGTTCGTCTCATTGCGCCGTGGGGCTCAACTTAGAGCCCTCGCAGATGAGCGCATAACCACTGGGAATATAAACAGGAGTAACAATGGAGACAGGGAAGACTGGGCGACCATTTCTGGCTTATTAGCCGTCATCAGCCAGCCATTCCGAGCCACGGGCCTGAACTTTTACCTTAATGCTAACCTTACCCTCAACTTAATCCTAAACCTGATTTCTCTGAAAACCTTTTGCAAAGCCACATGTATTGTGGGCGGTTCCTGGGTTCTGTTTAGACGGCCATACAAGTCATGCCTACTCGATTTTCATTTTTTTTAATCAGGAGAAGAAGGTGACACGCCGGAACTACTGACGATTTTAAGAATTACTGCCGCTTATGCACGACTGCTTATGCATGCACGAGAGCAGCTTACTATGTGAGTTAATTGGAAAAATCCTACATCGCATTTGCGTATGTGTGCAGGGGTAAAGTCAAAGTTTCGTCCTTGAAATCGACAGATACCCATGTTACGATATCAGATATAGCTTTCATTTTAAAGTAAAGCATACTTTGATAATTGAACCAACCGCCGAAACTGATAGCTGAACGCTTTTAGTTGCCAGTGGGGCTGTGTAGAGTCATTAACTTCGAAGTGATTAGAAAGCATACCTACTTCACGATATACATCCTTTACATCGTCCAAGGGGCAAAGCACAAAAAGACCACGTTCCAGAAATGAACATTGGACAGTAAACATGGACAAGTCCGAAGAAAAAAGTTTAGGATCAGGTCAAGAATTCCTCTTGACTTCCCAACGAAATTAAGCAAGGAAAGAGCAAGCCAAGTAGTTTACGCAGTTTGTCCTGCGTTGCAGAGATCACGACATAGTTGCCGCTAGTTAGTAGTAAATAATGCTCTGCTTCCCATGATGTTTTACTTTGTAGGTTTCTTGGAGGAAATATATATATAAGAGGACGAAGCATATAGATCAGTAATTGGCTTAAATATATGTGAGCAA
Source organism: Schistocephalus solidus (assembly GCA_017591395.1). Lineage (NCBI taxonomy): Eukaryota > Metazoa > Platyhelminthes > Cestoda > Diphyllobothriidea > Diphyllobothriidae > Schistocephalus > Schistocephalus solidus. The sequence goes on from WEDG01003892.1 coordinate 2,260, forward strand.
TTCTCTCTGTGGTCTTTGCAGGACAAGTGCCTCTTTCCCAGCGCATAGTCTCTGTCTGTGGTAACCACCGACCCAGTTTTTAATGTTATTTGCATTATAAATCATCGGTCATTTCTTATTTTCGAGGGAAATACCGTTTCTCAGGAGATGTCTATATTAATAATTGGAGTGAAATCTACTGGCGTATATGCCAAAGGACAACATAGAAGCTCTTGGGTATTTGACAGCTGCTGATGTGTGTGCAGAAATGTGCACATATGCACATATGCAGCAGTGTTAAATGCAAATTGCCCCTAACTGGAGGACGGGTATGGTTATGCCAGAAAATCATTCTGTGCAGGTCATCAATTAGACCAAAAATAGGTCCGACTCCTAATCAAACCCCCAGGAAACCTCGAGGTGTTGAGAACAGGCCATTATTTGAGGTTACTAGCGAAGGTTGCTGAAGACGAGTCTGAGAGTTACCCAGCCGACGAAGGCTGAAATGATCATTCACTCCATTCCCCTTTGTTTCTTCGGCCATCTCGTTCTGCTTCTATTACTAGTCGCTAAGTGACTGTATGTGGGACTCAGATTATGCCCCGAATCGTACAGGACCCGAGTATATCTTATTGTCCGATTGGCGAACACCATTCCCCACGGTACGTACGTCATGAATTTTTAAGCCGGCATGTTCCCTTAAATTACGCTGATCAGACAGCAAATTTGTTTACTGCACAGCTCTGCTAATGGCATCGTACAGGCTCTACTTCCCCAGGTGTTGTGCCCAAGCAATCTGCCAGGACATCTTTGGAACAGATGAATAACAATTCAGACACAGACCAGCACGCTTCGCTGTCTTTCTCTTTCCACGTGTTGTTCTCTCGCTGTCAGATTTTGTGACGGCGTTTTCACTAGAACGCATGCAACCCACGCTTCGCCACCGCTAGAATTCGACAGATAAAGCAGAATAAAGGATGGCAGATAAAAATTTCCAGCGTAATAGGGTCATTGAAGACTTGGGGATAAACGACCATCGCTGGCACTTATTCATTACACCAGTATGTGGCTGCACATAAAAGCACAAATGAACTGATTCCGAAGGCTACGGTGGAATCGAAAAGCCTCTTTATTTTTCTGTGATTCAGAGAGGGCAAGTAAAGTTACACTGAAACGCAGATTAACTCTAGCTTCGGCCAAAACATTTTGGAAAAGTATTCACACCCTCTCAGCTCGTTCTAGTTGGAGATAAGAGGAGAATTTCGTTCTGCACCAACTCTTTGTTCGTCTAACCTTTCAGCTGTTTCCGTGGAACTGCAGCACTTTTGGCCATTGTGTATTTTGTGGGTCAGGTATGTGGCCCCACTGAGAAAATGGGAGGCAAGGACTCTGGTTATAAGAGGATGGTGATCGTGGGGTGCTTTATGGGAGGAGTAAGCAGTACTGACAGACCACTTTTTGAGGAATTAAAGTTTAAAAAATGCATTTACACTTTTATTAACTACACCAAAATGCCATGACAGTTGATATTATAATAGTTTACAATGTCAACAGCCTAACCCCTAACCTAAGCTTAGTCGTAAGCCGAATTTTAACCTTAATGGAAACATTTGAGGTAGGTGTGCAGGGAAAAATGAAAATCAAGAGATAACATTAAGTCTGACAGCTCGACCTTCGTATTCCGACGATGTCCACCGTATGCTCCACACCACGGTGATGCAGGGACGGTGACTTGCGCGTGGATTATTTTTAAGTGATATTAGCCTTGCGCTGTAGCTACCGCGCTCTCTCCTCCCACACCTGAGCACAGTGTCATAACAGAGTCAAGAAGACCGGAGATTGGAGAGGGCGCAGGTGGCTGGTGCGGCCGGAGCCGCCCCTGGGTGTACAACCACACCGGGCTCGGATCCCATGGAGTGGGAGTGTCATAATGGCCACATTAAGAAGGAGCCATTGCAGCCTAACTCTCAGTCCACCAGTCAGCAACTCCACATAAAACACGTATTGGGCGGACCAGGTGTTCCGAGTTATCCCGTCAGTCGGCAACCTTCTAACCACGGCTTTTAGCGCACCGTGATAGTTTCAAGTGGGTCAGATTGTCCATAGTGAGGAACATTCGCTGAGCTGTCCACCTCACTCTCTCCCCCACCCTCACAATCAGACCACCATCCGAGCCAGTCAGTTGTCTGATGTGGGAGTGGGTGCATTGGCTGAGGGGTCGGTATACCCGTCATCGCGCACACCAACACGACTTGGCCCCCATAACGCACACACCAGGATTTGAGAACTCAGGGGATATGGAGGAGCCATCGCCGTCTGACTCCCAGTCCACTGGTCAGCCACTCAACACACACAGCACATACACTGGGCCGACGGCGTGGTCAGGTGTAAGCGTCAGATTGGCAGCCTTCGAAGCTACGGTTTCTAGGAAACCATGATTTTATCAGGTACATTATGATGATTTTGAGGGTGTTGTCTTTGTTTTAGTGAAGTGGTGTGCGTTGATGTGGCATGGCCTCCGGTGGTTTACCGCAGGTCGTCTTGGAGGTGCATGTGTCTTAATAGGCCCATGTGCGGAAGCAGTGAGGGAAGTGGAGGCAGGCGCGGCGACTGTATGTCGGAGCCCACAGGCACTGGTTCACCAGCGTCCGTGCGATGGGTCGCAGGTGACCGACCAGGCCGATGCGTGAGTTTAAGTTGCGGGCGCAGTGTGGGCAGGAGAAATCGGTAGAGGCTGGGGGGATGTCATTCATGGTAGTGGGAGTGGCAGTGGCGGTAAGAATAACAAGAGCGGAGGGTGTGGATGATGTATCGGTGTTGTCGGCATTGCGGTGAATTCCGCTGTCATGGATGCGCATGTGACCGAATAGGCCCATGCGATAAGCGAATGCGCGAGGACAGTGAGGACAGTGGAGGCAACGATCTCTGCTGTGTGTTGGTGCTCCAGACACTGGTTCAGCAGTCTGTGTACGATGGATTCGCAAGTGACCGACCAGGCCGATGCGTGAGGTGAATGTGCGGTCGCATTGAGCACAGTTTATGAGAGAGTCCCCTATCGCTGACGGTGGTGGTGGTGGTATTGAAGGCGAATGCGGGGGTGGTTGCGGCGGTGGAGGTAACAGGCGATGAGAAAAGGGATGTGGTCTCTATGATGGTGGGAGTAATGGAATTGATGCCAGGAATGAGTCAAACCACTGTCCGAGCCGGTCAGTTGTCTGATGCGGAAGTTGGTGCAGCTGCTGATGACCTCGTCTATCCGAACTGCATGCCCGACCTGATCCCACAAACATAAACACTAGGATTTCACACAAAATGGGTTTGAATGGCTCATATCTCACAGGAGCTAGAGTGCCGGAGATCAGGTTAACAAGGATCCATCGCAGCCTTGCTCTCAGACCACCAGTCAGCCACTGAACACAACACACATTGGACTGACTGTGAGGTCTGAGTGTAATTGTCAGTTGGCTACCTTCAACCCAGGGCGATTATCGCCCCGTGATATTCTCAAGCTCAGATCACACAGGCAACAGAGGAGCCACATTAAGAAGGAGCCGAGGATCATACTTGCCTCTCAAACAGTTATGAAGACTGAGAGCATGTTTTCTGCGCTGTCGCATGTTATCATGGAAGGTGCACAGGCTGATGATGAGAGATGTAGTGTTGTGGTACAGCTGGCAGTGTTCAACCGCAGGTTTTTCTGGAGACGAATGCGACCTAATAGGCACATGTGGTATGTGAATTGCGTGAGCAGTACGGAGAGGTGAATCAGGTGCGGCGGGTGTATGTTGGTGCTCCTGGTAATGGTTCGCCGGTTTCTGTGTGATGGATTCGCAAGTGACCGACCAGGCCGATGCGCGATGTACATGTGCAGTGACAATGAGGGTAGGATAGGTTGGGAGGTCCTGACTCTAGCAGGCTCTGCTGCTTGTACTGGTAGTCGCGCTTATGGGAGGATTATGGGAAATGTTGACGGAAGAGTTGTTAGATGTGTTAGCATCGTGGTGAATAAGGCTTTCGTGGATGCGCATGTAATTCTGCGGAGGCAGCTGAAATGGAAGTGATTCAGCTTCCTGGCTTGGTTCGAGTAGACGGTCCAGGTTTCCACTCCGTGAAGGTGTGTCGTCAAGACGACGGCCTTGTACATCTTCAGTTTGGTGTCCAGGTGAATACCGTGGCGATTCCACATGGAGGCCTGCAGCCGGTCGAAGGCTTGACTAGCTTTGGAGATCCGTTGGGCAACCTCGTCATCGATTTTCGCGTTGAGTGAAGGCGTGCTTCCTTGATAAGCGAAGGTTTCCACGTTTTTGAGTTGAGCACCGTTGATATTGATTCGAGGAGCAATGTATTCTGCGCTTTTTGGCGGCTGGTGCATGACAACCGTTTTGGTTGTACTGATTGTTAATCCAAAATCCTAGCACCCTGCGGCGAAGAGGTCCATGCTCCTCTGCATGTCCTCCTCCGTCACGGTGTTAAGGGCGCTGTCGTCCGCGACGAGCAAGTCATGGACTGTAGTCGTAGACACGCGCGTTGAAGCCTGCATACGCCGACTGTTGAGAAGATGCCCATCAGTTCTGTAGGCGATGCGGATCCCAGGCGGCTCACCACGGAAGGCGTCCATCAGCATAGCCGAGAACATGAGACTATACAGGGTGGGAGCCAATACGCAGCCCTGCTTCACTCCGTTGGTCACTGCGAATGCCTCGGATACCGTCCCATTGGCAGTGACGCGCGCCGTCATCCCGTCATTGAGCTGTCGCACTATGTGCGTGAACCGATCAGGACAGCCGAATTTCTGCATGACTTTTCACAGTCCGTCACAATTCACCGTGTCAAAGGCTTTCGTTAGATCCACGAACGTAGTGTAAAGGTGAGTTCGCATCTCCTGGCACTGCTCTTGTAGCTGGCGGGCGGCAAAGATCATATCGGTTGTTCCGTGGTATCGGTGGAAGCCACATTGGCTTTCCGAGAGCAGGCCCTGCTCTAGGTGACTGTTCAGACGATTGAGAAGGATACGGGCAAAGATCTTCCCGGCGATGTTGAATAACGAGATTTCCTATGATTATCACAGAGTTGCCGGTTCCCCTTCCATTCGTAGAAATGGACGACGGTCGCATCTTTGAAATACTGAGGAACTTTTCCATGGCGCTTATCTCCTGGAAGAGTGTTGTGAGTTCTGCCATCAGCCGGGTCCACCGTGCTTGTAGACTTCCGGTGGGATGGCGTCGGATCCCAGTGCTTTACCACTGAAAATCTGCTGCACGGCCGGATGGTTTCTGGTAGAGAAGGCGGCAGATCCAGGTCATTTTTCGTGTCCACTTGAGGTAGCTGGTCATTGGCAGCATCAAAGATGGCTGATGAGCAATTAAGGACATTTCTGAAGTGCTCGGCCCAGCGCTTCAGAATTTGCGATTTCTCTGTCAGCAGTGTTGTGCCGTCAGAGCTGAGCAGCGTTGCGGTCCCCTTGATACGTTGGCCGTAGATGGCCTTGATGGCTTTGAATAAGTATTTCATTTCATTGCGACCGCATACCCTTGGATTTCCTCAGCCTTGCGGACCATCCAGGCGTCCTGCATCTCCCACAGTCGTTGTTGTACAAGGCGGTGGCACCTTTATGTGACCTCTCGGAAGTTGTCCGAATATTTATTTCGACCGCCTTCTCCACCAGGTCTTCCTGTACTACCTCGAGTGGGCAAGTTGAACTCCGACAACCTTTACTGGCGCAATCGCAACGTCGGAATTATTGCGGACGGCGATGGACCACGAATACCATACTATGAAGAGGGTTTGGTTGATTGGTTGGTTCCAAGACGCAGGCGGATCCAAAAGCTACTCAATTAGTGGCGTAAGGCGGACAGGCAGACAACGTGACAAAGCGGCAGTGACGGCGATCTCGGTAGCAGACTTCCACGCAGTAGCCATTTTTGATAAAAGTTTCCATAAACATTTGTCTTCCACGAGGTTTCCGATTTATGTTCTACTGCTGCTGATAGTTGCTCGAAAACAAAAGGTAACACCTTTTGTTGTTATGGTAAACTTGTATGGCTCTAGACGAGGACTGAAAAGAGAAAACACAAACCCACCGTAAAAGCTGGAGGTGTATGATCACTTTGCTGATGCGCATGGGAAACCGTAAAAGTACAATATTCCCTGCCTGTTTTATTGTTTTCACCCACGCTTTTCAGTCCCTACCTCCGGGTTTGCGTACTTATACTATGGTTTGTTTGGTTTCGCCAGTGCTAAGCTAGAGTGTGTCTAGCTTTTAATTCTCTGGTATCGCTGGGGCACAACATGCAACTGATGCGATCAGCACCTTACGCATATTTTGCGCGTTTGGTCCGGTCCGGGCTCATTATCACCCACTCAAAGTCACAAGAGGTGATTCCGTCAAGGTGCGTCTTACCGTCTGTGGTCGATAAGTTGTCAATGTTACGCTTTTTGACCCTTAAATGATCTCACTGGGGCCTAGCGAAAACTCACAGTCTCCAGGGCGTGACTGTTGGCTTCAGACAGACTAGGCGCTCAGTGACGTCAAACTCATGCAACGCATGCAGGTTCGCAAACACCACAGTAAATCGGATGCAGAGGGCGTGAGGTTGATTGTGTACGCTGTCATGGGTGTCTGAGGGCCCAGCAGCCTTTCATGTATGGTCTGCCGCGCCTTGTGGCAACTTTGACGCGCTTATCATCAAACAGGGTTCAGCGAGGCGTTGTGCTCTTAATGCCTGCCTTGTGATCCACAAATGTATGGTGTGGCAGTCCGCTCTCGTGATCGCGTCGCCGGTTTGGTCACGTCGCCTTCCTGTCCGCCTCACGCCGGTAGTCGAGTGGCTATTGGAGCCACCCGCATCTTAGCACCAGCCAATTAACGTGCATCATTCACTACAGGCGGACACAGGGGCAAAGCGCACACGCGTGTGCCGGTGACAAGGGCATACAGTCGCCTTAAGAGACAGCTTGACGTAAGGTAGGACGTAAATCGCGTAGGGATGGAGTACTTCAATAACTTTTTAGATGGGGTTAGGTAGGAACTCAGATCTAAATATATGCGGATTGTGAAGCAACTTTAGTATTGGAAACAGCAGCAATAAAAATAATGCCAATCAAAAGAGGACCCACACCTCCTCACAAGCGAAAGTTATCTAAAAAGAATGGCCTTGTTCTAAATACCAAGGGCTTAGAGATGGGGTTACAGTTAATTTTTAAGTTCGAATTAGAGTTACGGTTAGGTTTAGTACACCGTAATCGGTAGCCCCCGGAAGGTAACGAAAATAATTGGTTTCCCTTTTTATTGGTTTTCCCAATTTACGCCCAAGAGCCTGTGCTTATATATGTGGAATATCGGGCCTTGTTTTAATGTGTCAAAGGCTCGTTTTGAGGTGATACAGCTAGACAAATAACAGTGATTTGCTCGCACCCCCGCTACATGATGCATTTCCTGCCTTTTTCACAGTCGGTGTCAAAGCCTGCGGACTAACATAATTGATGTATGCAACACACGATGTGTACTGAGCACCGGACGCAGCACAAGTGGTAAGTCTTTCGAACTACGGCGGGGTACTTGGCACGGAGGCAATGCCACAAGCTGGAGGGTGGCCAATCAGTACAAGGAAGGTCTGAATCCGCGTCTGTGACCTTGAGTGTTAGCTGGTCTCGTGCATGTGACACGATGTCTTCATAAACAGAGGCGGCATACCGTGCACCCTTCCAGTATCGGGAGGAAGGGAGGAAACAGCAAAGGAATGGTCAACAAATTTTCTAACGGACGTTCCGGTTGATCTTCTCTGGGCAGCATTTTCGGCCTCTGCGCCACTCTGGTCGGGGTAGTAGGAGGCTGGGGTACATACACCTCGGCTGGTGGCGTAATATGCAGTAGATATTCTGTCCTCGGCACGCATCGCAGGGCTTCAAAATGGGAGGCGAGTGATTCACAAAGCGACTAAGGTAGGGAGCCAAGTCAGGGAATGAATGCAACTGACTACTATTTCTGGGGGTTTCAACGAGTCAACAAGTAAACTGCAAATATCCTTCCTAAGTTTGAAGCCGGCCTATTATGAGTAGAAGCTTTAAGGGACATGCCGGTTTAAATGGTATGGGGGCAATGTTTTAGGCTGGAGCTTGGCCAATCAACAAAAATACGTCTAACAGGTGCCTGTGACCTTGACCTTTCGCTTCTCATTCGCAGGTAGCGTGATATATATACAGTAGGGATAGCATACATTGCAGTATGTGTCGGCAACTAGCGATCGAATTGACGAGGAAATACATACGGTACATTTTCAGCCTTCTTTGGCCCCCATCAGGCATTCAGAACCCACTCCGTCATCTGGAACCAGCAGTACAATCATTCACCCCAATCTAACGCAAGCCTTCGGGGAGCGGGATATACTAGACGGATCAAAGAGGCTCATTTGATGCTGCCATAGCTTGACCGAGTTCGGCCTGGCAGGTTTATGGCCATTCATGGCTTCCACCGATCGTTCGGAGCTTACTTATTTGGGACAGCTAAGTAATCACTGTGTGTCCAATTCTGTAGAAAAAAGGTGTTTATAGGCTATAGTAGTGACACCGACGTGAAAATTCTGAAGAGACCCTGGTGTTAAGCAAAAACACTTTACCTGAGCCATAAACACTCACGCGTTGAGAACGAAAGTTCTGAGCCACGAGGTGGTGGCATGAACCGAGTGTTGTTTTTATCTACTTGTGCCACGTCAAAACATTGTTTTTGGCTTGATAAAATGAGTCATTCTGTGCCTCCACAATGAATGTATCTTTTGGTGTAATTTTCGCGGGGAATTATGCTTCAAAAAATAACCGCCCCTATATATCTAAAAAATAAAATGGAGTAACAATGAGCGTTCATGGCTGACGCTGCAGATCGCTCGACAAAAAATTCTCCATACCGTATGATCTGGTTATATTTCTATGTCACTGGTCATCGTGTGCTCATAAGTACATGTTAGTTATTAAAAACTTCGTCTAAAGTGCAAGTGTTCAAGCAAAATCAGTCATTTCCGATGTCTTTCTTCGGAATTTAACACTTCAGTAAGGCCACGGAGCGTGTCCTTCCGTTTCGTCTGGTCTTGCGCATGCTGCGTTTTCCAGTGAACTACGCCACCATTCGTCACAAGGATGATTCTGACATGCTAGCTAGAGGGAAATGCTGATTCTCCGAGCATAATTGTACTTACAGTAGATTACCTATTTTATGAAATGTCACCAGAATTAGAATTCTAGGTCTCGGACCACGAAACAGTTAACCTAAGGAGAGATTGCTCCCCAGCATGAACAAGGGAACATAAAACCTGTTCTGATTTAATGAAAACACATTCCTGCTTTTGGTCAGGTGGTGCAATCGTGTGGCCGTGTTGGCGCGCCTGCAATGATACCAGAGATCGATCGTCCTAGTTTCCACGGTATCCACCATGTGCTCCACAGCATGTTTGTGTAGGGACGGTGACCTTCCTTGGATTGTAGCAAGAGCAGACTTGCAGAACATCTACTTTACTTTATTTTCCACTCCCCTGTAATCAGATAGTGGCACACACACACCTATCGGTAGCTGTAATAGTTCACTGTCCTCCGACTTAACTCATATAGGCCTTCATGCTATTTGCATATTTTTTATCAGTAGCATGGCGTTTGCGGGTCCCAGCTGCTACCATTGGTTTACGAATAATCCAGTCCGACCAAAATTTATGGTACGACGGTGACGGTGGTGTTCCCAATTAGAGGCAGGTGCTCCTGATCACACCAAACTTCTCAGCTCATTAATCTTTCGAAATAATCAGCTCTTTTACAGCTCCACAATTAAGAAACTAAGCCCAGTTTATACGAATACCAGATCTATCAGCGCATAATGCTGTCATTTCCACAAAGGTTGCGCAGGTATGTAGTTTCATATTGCGCAATGGTTTTTTTCCTTTCAGAAGTAAGGTTATAGGTTGTTTGATCTAAGGAACGGCTGCGGCCTCAGTAAACTAGAAAATGCTCATGATTTCTTTGTTGGAAAGACTCTTCTCTCGCGCTGAAGCCAACATTACTTGCATTGAAAGAATCACGTGTCAAAACTGAAATTTTTATGTGTTCGAAGGCTGGAAGCTGGCCTCTGCTTCCGGTTTTTGTATGAATTATAGTCCCAGCTTCCAGTACTCCATGTTCACAGCACCATTTTTGCCCAAAAAGGCCTGATTTTTGCTTTAAAATATAATTGTCATCAAAAATTATTTTTCCACTTTAAATTAGATCTTCATCTCAATTATCGGTACTCACAGTTACCAAACAACATCGAGGGTACTTTTGGATTTTTTTCAATATGATAAACCGTCTATCAACACCTTACACCCTTTGAAATCAGTGTTACTAGCACTTTATTTTTTTATGGTGTATATTTTAGAAAGTGTTGGGAATGATGGAGAACCGACAATGATAAGGGAGACCGGTATGGCTTATTAGCCGTCATCAGCCAGCCATACCCAATCCCCAAGTGTGGACCACCTGATATTCGAACCCGCAACCTTTCGTCATTGAGTCGAACGCTCTACCAACAAGAATCTAGAAAAGCTACGTCAGCATATTTGCAGACCGCATACAGAGTTAAATCAACTGACTACATTAGTACATTCGATGCTGTGGCGGTCTGTCAGAACGAAAATAATGCAATCCTATTACTTTGGAAGGAATGAAGTCACTATTGTCAGCTTCGTGTTTCAAACACTTGACTTCTGGACTTTGAAAAGTGTCATTTTTGGTTACCTTGTCTTGTCTATTAGCCGGCGGCTACCTCAGTTAACAAAGAAATAGTATGATCACAACTGCCTAGCTTTGCGTGTGCCCTTAGCCTCTTCTGGTTTGCAATGGAAGACGAACGTTTCGAATGTGAGTATTGTCTTATCAGCAGGACGGCCCAGTCCCGCTCGTATCTGCTCCTATTCCCTTAGCTCCTGTTTTTATCCTTCTTAAAAACCTCACTAAGAATAATTTACAAATTTGATGCGGATCTAACATATAAGTTCCATTTTTTAGCATAGGACAGTTTCCCATTTGATGTAGGTAAAGTTTGGGTTCGTTTTTACATTTAGGATCGGCTTTTATGGTTAATGTACAGAAAAGGAATTCGGTCAGGGCTAGGATAAGGTGATGGGGATAGGGATTAAGGGTAAGAATTAGAACTTATACTTATTGATGAGTGTTTTATAGTTAGGGTTTTGGTCTTGTAGTTAGAGTTAGGGCTTTGGAAGTGACTAGTGTTCAGGGTTGGGGCTTATGGTTGGAAACATGAGTTCCTACATCCAGCAATTTCTTGATAGAAGCAAATAGGCAAGTTCCAGGAGGAGAACATGCGATTGCTGTTCCAGCAGTGTGTTTCCTATCAGCATATAGCGATTACCTTCGGCTTCCAAACTTTCAAACCATTTACAGTTTACTTACCTATCACCATTTGATTTGCGCGGATAATCTTGTCTCGATTATTTTGTAACAGGAGTGATCAACCAATATGACCGCGGATAGGGCAATAAAAGTGAACTGGACTTTGCAGGTTCGCCATCGCTAGACTACCTGTTTCCTATCCTCCATCCAAAAGAAACAGCTAGAACTGCCATATTTCAAAACACAGGGCAGAGGGGCAGCGATTTGACCAGTCTACAGCAGGAAGCTCGGTCACCATCTGTCGCGGAATTCGAACACGAGGACACAATTGCAGCCATTCTCGAGTGCCCTGGTAACTGGAGTGAACAGACTCCGGGTCCCTTTTGCACTGCTGCGCCTCTCGCGAGTGCCTGCACGTGCGCACCAGCGGCAGTCTGATTTTCGGCCAATCACTGCTGCTCAAACCGGCCAATCATCTTCAAGGCTGAGTCGGGCATGCTCTCGCTCAAGGCGCTATGACGACCTCCACTCGTATTTGGGACGCAGCTCTCTTGACTTCGGACGTGTGCGCTTCTCCGGCTGCCAACTTGTTCCAACCGGCCTCCAACTATTCTCTACAGAATACACTATCAGGGACTGGGTCTAAAGGTCGTAGAATCTATGGCTTAAGCTGCCACGACAGATCTATAATCATGAAACCTTTTTCTCGTTCACCCATTACTATAGGTTCTGCGCACACCCGTCGTTTTCATGATGAAAAAACCTATTTGTTCAAAAGTTCACTCCAGAGACCATCTTGGGCCCTTTGCTTACCTCTGTGCCGCCAAACGATTGTCTGGAGGATGGCCTGGTCTCAGCATGGTCGTCCGAGAATGGTATTCTATTTAACAATCATAAATATGTCCAGCGTGTCTTTCGACTGCGACCCTCTCCTAGTCCCGAATCCTCAGCCGGCCTTCTCAATGAGGTATCCTCTCTCCGGTACCTTGGCCTTACTCTGGCATCTCGTATTTCATTCTCCCTACATATTTGTACTCTTTTTACAAAAATTCGTAAACTGCTTTATTATATCCGTCGTTTACGTTCCTATCACATGCCTTAATTCCTTACCTGGTGATTTATGGAGGTATGTATCCTTCCTCTCATCCTTTATTGTTCTCCCGTGATCTTTCCACCTTGGCTTGAAAAGGATTTGCTGATTTTAAAACGTATCCTCCGAATGCTCTCTTCTGCTGCCGGTGTTTCTTATACTGTTTTAGTGGATACTATAATAAAAAGACACTCAGCAACTGTCAAGTAATTCTCTGAGGCATGAAACTGCGGATACCACTAATTATCGCAGCAATCATCGGGCTGCGACGCAAACCCGGGTTGAAGTAGTGAAGTTTTACACCCACAGGCGAGACTAACGACCTACGTGTCTGGCCCAATGTGCATCCAATCTCTGCTCCACACAGTAAGAGCTCTGCAAACGTATCCTCCGAATGCTCTCTTCTGCTGCCGGTGTTTCTTATACTGCTTTAGGGGATACTATAATAAAACGACACTTTGCAACAGTCAAACAATTTGCTGACCGAATTCTTAATGAAGTTGTCCATCCCCTCAACTCGGACCTCATGGCCATGAAGTCTTCCCGTCGCATGCACCGAGACCTTCGTCATCTTGCTTGCCGTCCATCGGCATATCAGCGCTGTGTTATGCCATTTCTAGCACGCTAGCTTATGTGTGAAGATATAGAAACTGAGAGTGGAACTGTTCCCTATTACATATCCATATTTAACCTTTTGATTCTTGAAAAAGCTTTTTATTTACCATATTCTCTCAGTGAATAGAGCCATTTTTATAAAAATGTTGAATGACACTTTCAAAATAAAGCGTATTCCTCTCTTTCTTTCTGCCCTCTCTCCCCAGCTCAACAAAAGATTAAATTTAGAAGACAGGGGTGAGCCAAGCAGTGTGTACTTTAGCAGCTCACGTAAATACACATTCTTGGCACCGAGATCCGCATTGAAGCCTACGAGGATGACTGCCAAACAGACCCCCCTACTCGCTGGATTTATGATTGGTCGCGTACGCAGAATGAAGTGCAACTGGGAGCCTTGTAAACAAAGATCAGCGATCTGTTCATGTGTCAATACGCTTATGCACGCAAGATACAGTGATCAGAAGCGGCCACTCATGCGCTAAAGGCGTGACAGCTGCGATTGTTTTGTGAGTTAGTTTATAGTGATAGTAGAATTGCCCTGCATCTACCGCACTTTGTCCTCCTCCTCCCTCACCTGGACCCGTTGTCATGACCAACCCAAGAAGATAGGAGGCGGGAGAGTAACGCAGATGATTGGCACGACCGGAGCCGCCCCTAGGCGTGCCGCCACAGCGACTCGGATGCCACTGAGTGGGAGTGTCATAGAGACCACATTAAAAAGTGCCATTACAGCCTGACTCTTGGGCTGCAAGTCGGCCATTCGGCCCGAGCACGCATATGGATGACTGCGAGGTCCAAGTTTTTCCGTTTGTTGGCAGACTGTCGAGCCAGGGCTTTCGGCGCACCGTGATAGCTTCAAACGCTTCAGATTGTTTATAGCGAGGAAAATGCACTGAGACGTTAAACCAAGTTGCAGTGCCTGGTGACACAGACATAGCTCCTGGCAATGGGCATTATTCTGCGGTCTCGGACATGGACTGGCTCCTGTTCTACCACATAAACTCGAGATGGCAAACACATTAGATTCCGAAAACTAAAGCGGTGCCCACTGCTCTCCCCCTTCCCCATATCGGTTACTACTGAGTTACCCTGAAATACGAAGGCGCAGTTAAATTCATGCAGTGAAGATCTACGTGCAAGAAGTTCAGTAGATGGATGCAGTTCGGATTGGAAAGGTGAGTGCTGATTGCGTATACTAGTTCGACCTTCGTGTTTGACGCTGTCCACCGTATGCTGTGCAGGGATGGTGACTCGCGCTGGATTATGATGAGAGTAGACTGACACTGCATCTACCTCACTCTCTGTTCCACTCCCCCCACCTGGACGCGGTGTCAAGACCAGAGACCAGAGACGGGAGAGGGCGCAGGCCCACACACTGTGTCCCACACAAAGAAAAACACGACAAAACAAAAGAGGGGCGGCTCTGACCAGAACTGAGTGCGAGGGCTGAGGGTAATTGTCAGTTAGCAACCTTCGAACCCACGGCACTTATCGCTACCGCACTCTCCCCAGCCTGAGCCTGGTGTCATGACAGAGTCAAGAAGACCTGAGATGGGAAAGGGCGCAGGTGGCTGGCGGCTCTGATCGCAACCGAGTGGTAGTGCCATAAAGGCCACATTAAGAGGGAGCCATTGCAGACCGACTCTCAGTCCGCCATTCAGTTACCCCACACAAAACACATACTGGGCTGAACACGTGGTCCGTGTTAGCCACGCAGTTGGCAACCTTCCAAGCCACGGATTTTAGCGCACCGTGATAGTTTCAAGCGCGTCAGGTTGTTTATAGTGAGGACAAATGGGCTGAGCCGTCGACTTCACTCTCTTCCCACCCCCATAATCACACCACCGTCCGAACCGGTCAGTTGTCCTATGTGGGAGTGGGCGCATTGACTGACGGGTTGGTGCAACCCGTCTTCGCTTGCCATAGCATGACCTGGCCCTCATAACGCACACACCAGGATTCACTAAATCAGGGGATATGGAGGATCCATCGCTGTATGTATTTCCGTCCACTGGTCAGCCACTCAACACACACAGCACATACACTGGGCCGACGGCGTGGTCTGGTGTAAGCGTCAGATTGGCAGCAGAGAGGAAAACATGATATTCTCAGGTACATTATGATTGTGAGGGTTTTGTGTATGTATTGTTGAAGGAAGTGTGCGCTGATGTGTTTTAGCCTCCGGTGGCTTACCGCAGGTTGTCGTGGAGGCGCATATGTCCTAATAGACCCATGCGGTATGTAACGGTGCGGGAGCAGTGAGGGCAGTGGAGGCGAGCGCGTCGATTGTATGTCAGAGCCTCAGGCACTGGTTCACCAGCCTCCGTGCGATGGATTCGCAGGTGACCGACCAGGCCGATGCATGAGTTTAAGTTGCGGGCGCAGTGTGGGCAGGAGAAATCGGTAGAGGCTGGGGGGATGTCATTCATGGTAGTGGGGGTGGCAGGGGCGCTAAGAATGGCAGGAGCGGAGGGTGTGCATGGTGTATCGGTGTTGTCGGCATTGTGGTGAATTTCGCCGTCATGGATGCGCATGTGACCGAATAGGCCCATGCGATGAGTGAATGTGCGGGGACAGTGAGGGCAGTGGAGGTGGCGATCTCTGCTGTGGGTTGGTACTCCAGACACTGGTTTAACAGTCTCTGTATGATGGATTTGCAAATGACCGACCAGGCCGATGCGTGAAGCGAATGTGCAGTCGCAATGAGGACAGTTTAGGAGAGGGTCCCCATCGCTGGTGGTGGGGGTAGTGACCGGGGCGGCGGCAGTGGTTGCGGTGGTGGGGGTAACAGATAATGAGTGTTGGGTGTGGTCTCTATGATGGTGGGAGTAGTGAAATTGGTGTCAGGGGCGAGGGTGGCGGAGTCCGAAGGAGGGTTGGTACAATTTGACGTAGAAGTTGGAACTGTGGGATTGTTGTTGCACTGCGTCCGAAGATGTCCGACCAGATCGGTTCGCGCGCGGAAGGTGCGTTGACAGCGTGGAAATTTTTTAAGGGCTTGGGCATTGGTGGTGTTGGTCTGGGGCGCTGGTGACTTTTGTGCCGCTCTTTTGGACTTGGCGGTGGCGATCTGGTTGGTTTCGTAGATTGCTGCCACTGTCTTCACTGTCCTCCGCCAGGCCGGTAGGTTCCGGGTGAGGTCTCCGCTGGTCGCCGGGTTGATCTGCAGTTGCTTCAGGGATGTCTTCAGAGTGTCCTTGTAGCGTCGTACATGAGACCTTGTTGACGAGAACTCGTGGCGACATCTCCATAGAAGAGTCATTTTGGTAGTCGTTCGTCGTCCATCCTCACAAGGTGGCCACTCCAGCGCAGTTGCAGTTCTTTTCAGCTGAACGTAAATGCTGATAAGGACTGTTTGTTCCAACACGGGTGGGAGAGCGTGGGAGATCAAGGTCTGCGTCCATTTCCACTTCATGCAGGTGATCGAGGGTGGCGTCGGAGATAGTAGAGGGCGTCGGCACTGAGAAGAAGGGCGGCACCTTTGACGAGAGGTCCGTAGACAGCCTTGGTAGCAGCGAAGAAGTTTTTCTATTCGTTGCGGTCCGCTTATCCTTGGATCTCCTCGGCTTTGAGTGTCATCCTGGCATCCTGCATCTCCCGCATCCGTCGTACGGGACGGCGACTTCTTCAGGATCAGGCGGTGTCCGGAGAAAGTTTGTAAGAGAAGAAACCCGTTGTTATTGAAGCCAGTGAGACCATGGGGACCCAGCACTCCTCCCCACGTACTTACTTGTACTTGTTATGGCTGCCATCATGCCTGATCTAACCGGCCTCAATTATGTAACGGTTTGTGGTCCTCCACGCGTGACGATCCGCGGTAGCAGACCTGGAAAGTTCAATCCATTCTCTTTGCCAACGACGGATGCCGAATGCCGAAGGTCCAAGAACAACTTCCATGTCCTGACGAACGGTGTAGAGCCAGGTTTGAGCTTACCCCCTATTCGACGTCTCCAATTTGGTAGTGGAGTCGGTTCAAGGGCAGTAACACTAAGCTCGTAAGGTGGGCGACGAAAAACGTGCCCGAACCACCTCAGACGTCGTTCTTGGATGGCTTGGGATATCCTTGCGATGTTTGCGCAGCGATTGCGGACTGTCTCATTTGAGACGAAGTCTGTGTACTTCACTCAGAGAATGGTCCTCAAGCAGTGGGGATCAAATGCCACCAGTTTTCGCTCATCTTCCACGCGTTTAGCCCAGCATTCACAACCATAGAGAGGGACAAACCGGACAGACACACGGTATATGCGAATCTTTGTGTCGATAGAAATGTCGCGTCGGGTCCACAGGCACTTTCTAAGGCTTGAGAAAACCCGACGAGCAGCATCGATTCGGGAGACAATGTAATCCTTACTCTGTCCATTCGGCAGCAACTTCGCCCCAAGTTATTTGAAACTGTCCACCTCTTCAAGTTGACAGCCATCAACCTCGAGAGGTGCTTTCGCTTGGGCAAGGATGCAGCTTGAAAAAACTTTCGTCCTTCCCGCGTTTCTGGACAATCCGACCGATTTAGTGACTTCATTTACCCGCGATAACATAGACTGCAGATCACCAAAGCTTGAAGCTAGTAAGGCGATATCATCCGTGTAGTCGAGATCAGTCAGACGGCGCTGAGGTTCAAGTTCAACCCCGTCCTCCTCATGCAGGGCATTCCCAAGCATCCAGTCGATAGCGTAGTTGAACAGCATGGGCGACAAAATACAACCTTATCGAACGCCAGACAGGATATTGAATGCTTGTGAAAGATTGTTATGGACCAAAATTCGTGCAGTGGTTGAGCTGTAATAGGCCTTGAGCGTGGCGATGATTTTCGATGGTAGACCATCTAGTGCCATTATCCGCCATAAGGATTCACAATGGACGGAATCGAACGCGGCAGCAAAGTCAACAAAGCAGACGGCCATCAGTTGCTGGCAGGATTCTAGGATGCGCCTTAGTGTGAATATTTGGTCCGCACATTCACACCCAGCACAGAATCCGGCTTAGTTGGTCCTAGAGTCACGCACAGCCTGGAATCGCGTGAGAAGGACAAAAGCGAAGATTTTAGCAGCAACGTTGATAAGAACTTATGCCATGGCAGTTTTCGCATCTGGTTTTTTCTCCCTTCTTGTGGACAGGCACAAGGATGCCTGAGCCTCAGTCATCAGGAACAACCTCGTCTCTCCAAGCTTGAACAATCACTTCATGGAGCCAGGGCGCCAGTGTGTCGACACAAGAATTGTAGATTTCAGTGGATATAATGTCCTCTCCAGGTGCCTTGTTGTTGTGCCACCTTCTTATGGCATCAGTAACTTCTCCTTCAGAAGGGGGGTCACATGACACTGCATAAGCAGGAGAGGGGGGAGACTCTGCTGCACGTGGTAAGGGGGTCCTGGGCTCGATATCGAAAATTGAGAAGGTTCTCGAAGTGCTCACGCCAGCGCTCGACCTTGGCCAGGTTTTCAGCAATAAAGCTGCCATTCACATCACGAACAGAGTCGCTCAGTGTAAAAAGGGCCTACCACTAACTTGGCGGATAATTTGGTAGAGTTTTCGAGTGTCACTTACGTTTGAGACTTGCTCCATCGAGGTCGCTATTTCAGCCCAATATTTCTTCCGGTCTTCCCTAGCCAATTTTGCCGTCATCTTTCGGAGTTGGCGGAAGGAAGCATCGTTGCGGGACCTGGCTCGAGCCGTCTGGGCAGACAACTGTAGGATTCTTCCAGTGATCCAATCACTGCGGCGTCGCTGAGTAAACCCAAGGATTTTCTCAGCCGCCCCATAGACTAATGCCTTCAGTGATGACCACTCACTATTGCCTTCTCCGTCTGTTCGTGAAGAAAAACAGGACCGGATTCCTCTGTCAAGGGCCTTGACAGTGCTGCGTTGCCGGATTTTGGCGACATCGAGGCGTCTAGCACGTGAAATTTTGGGTGCGGATGATAGGTGCACTTTCAAGCGTGTACGGACGAGAACATGGTCAGACCCATAGGCATTATCAGTCTCGGCACCACACATCCATCTGCTATCATGAACCCAGTTGCGGAACCGTGAACTGACTAGGATATAGTCGATCTGACTCGTTCTATGACCGTCGTTTGAATACCAGGTCAGCAGGTGTTTGTTGCGGTGCTGGAAGCCCGTGTTCGTGACAAACAGTCAGTTCCGGTTAGCAAAGTTTAGCAGTCTCTCACCCTTTTCACATCGAGAACCAAGCCCAAAACGGCCAATAAGATGACTTTTAGTGGAGTCACTACGTCCAGTCCGGCCATTTCAGTCCCCAGCAACAAGTAACAGATCGCGGCTAGGGAGCCTTTCAACTAACGCTTGCAGTTGCGAGTAAAACGTCTTTTTGTTGGGCTGTTCGGCAGTGGAAGTTGGTGCGTACACGGAGACGATAGAGATGTTTTTGAAGTGACCTTTCAGTCGCACATAGGCCATCCGTTCGTTGTCTGGTTCCCAAGAAAGCAGTGCACGGTTCGCTTGTTGCGAGAGGGCAATCGCCACACCATATCTACCAGAAATCGCGAGGACCACTGTGGTACAGGGTGAAGAGTGAGTTGGCTTCCGGGATCTTTATTTTCAGAGAGCCTAAGTTAGGTATTCAGACATCTGACAGGCAGCACACATCTACGTTGTACTGCTAAAGGCTGCGCGCCGTCAGCCTTTGGGTACCATGGCCCAGAAACGTTCGAACATTCCAGCGTCCAATACCAAGGGTTCGCTTCCGATTGAGTAGTCCAGCTCGCACACTATTCTCCTGCACCGCTGGACGAGGGTGGCGGGACGCGTCGGTTCCCGCGGACGCCGTAGCATGGATCGTAGTACCTTATTCGGACATATTTTCATGAGGTGTCTTGGGGATTGTGAATACTGGCGGGTTCCCAACAGCTGCTCGGATTGTTTCCGAGGTTGTCTCCTCTAGTGCTTTGGCTTATGAGCCTACCCACAAGGCAGCGGGGGCGATCGAACTTATTTAATGGCGGTTCACACTCGCCATGTCACAGTGCCGTATTCGGGCTTTGCGGTTTTTTTAAGGCTTTTGTTATGCACCGGGTAGCCAGTAGCTAGGCTAATGGGTAACCCATCGTCCCGTCCGCGTGGACGATGAGCGGAGACTGGAGGCATTTGACCACCGCTGCCTGATGACTGTTCCCCTACCTCGGCTTAAAGCAGACAGTCCGCATAGCCTGCAATAATGTCGAGGGTAAGAAGAACTGATGTGGTTCGGTAACGTTCTACCTCGTCCTACTCACGAGCTCCATGTTGCTGCCGTCGAAGTACAATACGTGGCACCATCGAGGCTGGCTAGCCCGGGCATAATCAGGCGTTAAAGACACCAAGGACACTTAACTTATCCGCATTTGGCACAGTCGCCAGGAGAGCGTGTAGATCCTCATCGAATTTTTTCCTTGCCTCGTCGGAGCTCGTCAGTGGGGAGTGCATAGGCGCTGATGATAATGGCGAACTTGTCTCCCCGGAGAAGCAGGCGGAGGCTGATCAGGCGATAGTTTTTGCGCCGTGGCAAACAGGGCTGACTTCCCACCATGTCGTTCCGGATGGCAAAGGCAGCAACAGCGTCGCGTCGCTTTGCCTTTGGCCGACCGCTCCAGAAGAAGGTGCAGCAGGCACCCACCTCCTCCAGCTGACCCTGCTCGGAGAATCGGGTCTCGCTGAGAGCAGCAATATCTACCTTGTAGCACGCTAGTTCGCGCGCTAGTAGCATTGTCCTCCATTCCGGTCGGTTGCTCCTGGGATTGTCTTAAAGAGATCGAACATTCCTGGCTGTCAGAGTGAGCAGCCTGGAGGGTACGGTGGGGTGATTAGAGTTTTTCGACCGCATGTAAATGCAGTCTGCTAGCCACAGCCGGCTGCAGCTGTGGCCTCACATACGTTTTTTTCAAAAACCCGCTGCTCCTTCATAAGATGGGCTGGTTGGCCTCTTTCGAAACATTTAGTTTCTGGAGCTGGAAATTACAGGATATACAGTCTCTGTAGAACTTGGTCTCGTCGTGTTTGGCAGATGGCGTAGTGCAAGAAGTTTGTACTTGCCGATATTGCGTGTGATAGTCGGTAGTAGGACAGAATATTCACCAGGTGTTGATCACTTTTCTGTGTACTGTTGACTGTAACTGGCTGTCAGATCATCGGGGATAAATGAGCTCAGTTCGTCTCCAGCAAAGGCGCTTACAAATACACGCAGTCCAAGTTTGCAGTTGTTCAACCCACATATACATCTCTGGAGATTCTGCAGAACTACCCCAACAGTGAACCTGGAGATCGTCAAACTTTTGAGCTTGTTGCATACGGTCCGTCGAAAGGGCAGGTCCACATGCTTGGAAAGCTTAAATCGTACCACTGGTGTGTTGATCAGTAACCCAATAGCGCTCAAGCCGCCCTTAGTCGATCCAGCGCCACACCTCATCCTACTGGAGCCTGGGGTTTGGAAAGAGCAAGGTGGATATACAAAACGACCTCAGAGATATTTTAGCGATCTCCTGTTCAGCTGGGAAGATTCCTTGTAATTTTACACTAGCGTGGGCATTCATTAATTTACAAAAAGTACCTGATGCCACAAAAATGACGACTGCGAGGAAACCCACAATTTAAAGGCAAAGAAGTCTTTAATACCACTGGGCAAAGACTGCGAGTCTAATGTCCTTGAAAGCTACAACCACCATCCAGAACAGGTCAAGTAACTATGTCGTGCCTCTAACTACATTTAAGAGTTTGCGTGCATACAGAAAAATAAGAACATTGGGTATACGCAACTGATGACAACTGCACAGAAAAGCAACTGCGTGGCTATCATAGAGCATCTTTTGAACAGTGCTCACGCGGTGAACGCAAGCGTGAGCAAGGTCACCTCCAAAACACAGACGGCCCGTTTGCCATGTAACTTCGAGGACGCTTAAATCCAGCAGGGAGGAAGGTTGTGCAAACAAATGGATAACGGGATCAATCACAGGCTACACCACAATAAGCTACCCATCCTACAGGGCTTCGGCAAGCTCTACCTCCATCCACCCAGGCCCATCGTGCGTCGTATGCACATCCCACGTCCATTTGGGGGGAGGCAGACTAGCGCCCGTCTATTTCAGCCTGTTTTCATGCTTATGCCACCCTTATTTCGAAAAAACGATGGCACTTATCAGCTGAATAAGCTGTGAACCTTGACGAAATCGCCAAACCCTGCCTCTCTTAGCATTTTGGCATTATTTAAAGTTGCTGAGGAATGTCGCAAGTCACAAATGATCACCTGGTCTATCCCCGGGCAAGGTTGCACTCGTTCACGCGATTAAATGGTCACCGACTGCAGGTTACTGAATGACACAGTGGAACATCGGTTCACCCACGAGGCTAAACGCGGCGAAAATCCCAACCCTTCCGTTAATGACCCGTTGTATGTACAGCATAGGTGCTGTCTCATGAACTGTGAACCGAAGTTGTGAAATGCGATTTCGATTTTAAAATACTACTTAAGTAGGTGGGTGGGACTAATTATTTTGCAGCCTGATCACAAGAAAATATCGATTAACCCCGAGGTACGTTAAGTGTGAATAGCCCCTTAAACGGGCTGGACCAACACGGGGACCAAATCAGGGTGCGGCAGGCATTATTATTAATTGGCATGAGATCCGATAACAAATACCGAACATGGGGGGTGCGCGTGCCCAACATGTACACGCTTAGGTGCAGGTTCATGCCACACCCCGCTCTCCCACTCCGTGGGAGATGATTCATCTGTGCCTGACCCCGCATCCGGTCTTCTTGACTAGGTAAAGGCGGGTAAGAGAAGAGAGTGCGGTAGATGCAGCGCAAGTCTACTATCACTGAAAACTAATTTGCACACAAGTCACCGTCCTTGCACTACCATTCTGTGGAGCATACGGTGGACATCGGCGGATTACGACGGTCGAACTGATGTGGGTAGCCTAGCAAGGCAATGACGGGGTGAGGAGTGAAATGAAGAACATGCCAGCGGGGGAACAAGAGTGACGCCTCGCATGCGACCAACGTCCGCCCACCGTCTCTATGCGAACAGGTTGAGATTAATGCAGCCACGGATTTGATCAGTTTTTCTTTCATTGAGGCACTTTTAAGGCAATCTCCCTTCAAATTACTAAAACTCAAATCCGATTAACGATTTCTAGACTCCAAACAACATGTAAAAGCTTGTATTGGCGGATTTACCGACCTCTGAATTTCGCCTTTGCATGCTCTGCGCACAGTCGCAGTCGAAAAAAGCTTTTGTGAACGCTTTGACACGTTGGCATATGCAGTCGTTTGATCGCAGGACGCGTTAGACAAAAGAAGCAGCCAATAGGAAACAGTGAAGGAGGATTGCGCGAGAAAGGTTTGGCAAAGCAGAAGAAAAGGAGGATTAAAGATCGAAAGGTTGTGGTAGGGTGGGGGATGAGGAGGATGAGGAGTAGGAAGGGGAGTAAGGGTAAGAAGGAACATGAAGAGGATAAGAAGAAGCCACGGAGGACGCGTCGTGCCCAAGTTTCCGATTCCGGCCCGCGCAGCTTTTTGACAGCACGTTTAGGTAAACAAAGGAGTGAAGTGAGAGGCAAAGAGCGGGGCGTATATTCAGGTTTACAGAAGGCTAGACGTTAAAGCCTTAACACGACGCTTCTCAGAGAACAAAGTTAGATAAAGATGGGCTGTGTGTGTCCCTGGCGGTCCTCTGGAGGCCACCGTCCGTCAAGTAACAATCCTAGACCGGAGGTACTCGAGCACGGCCTGTGTGCCCTTGGCAACCAGCGCAGGTCTGGGGATACGAAAGGCGTTCCCCTCAAGGTGGAGAGATCTAGTAAAAAAGGTATTTCTCTTTAAAATATAGCTCACAGTGACATCTCGACTGTCGCAAATGAACATGTCTACCATGAGCGCGGCAGCACTCAACTTTTCGAATGCACATGGTGCACACATGACTATGATGTGGAAAGTAGCATTACCACTACACTATTTAGTCATAACGAGCAGAACAAAAGAAACTTTCGACCAGAAAGAGCAAAGATAAAAACCGTACTTAAAAGAGAACGTTTCAAAAACTTCTCCGATTGACTGTGCGAGATCCACCTTGTGCTCCACCGGATGGTGGATATCCTTTTCTGGTTTATTTGTTGTCGTTAGTAGGCACGGGGCCGAATCCCCTTTTATGCAGCCCGTGGTATGAATAAATAATTAGATAAGTACCAGAAATACCACTTTGAACGTAATGCGTTAAGCAACTTGGCCGCTAACAATACAGACAGGAAGTAGTAAGGACATATAAGTCGAATGAGAACTAACTATGTCACTATGTAAAGTATCCAACACTGGGAGTGGAATAGTTGTCCCTATATGCTTGCTGCTGGCTAAGAAATTCAGATATTCTTACTTGGAATTAGAACGCAATCTGCGAGGAAGAATGAGAAAGTTTTAACAAGGCCAAGTTCAAGGCGATATAGCAGAATCGTATCGGGTCAGTCAGCGATCTCGTAATTATACCAGATCAAAATTCAGGGAACCTGGATGAGACAGAACGTCATAAAAATCCCTTATATAGGCGGGTACTGGCGAAGCAGGTTGGGTTCAGTCGTATTTATGCTCAATGCACCCCTAATGACTTGAAGGCTTGGGAAAACGGTGATGTATCGTGGCCTAGTGCCACCACCTTTACGGATAACAAAAACAAAAGAGCTACTGAGTGTGGATTCAGTAGACATTGCATGTGTTATAATAGTTTGTAGAACAATCAGGCGAAATATCACGAGTACAGCCAGATTCCATTTGGCAAACGGCAGTATGCCCGTAGGTTTTAATAGTAACCTAAAGCCAATGATCCCATGAGCAATTTAGGACAAAAACTTATTAACATAACCGAATAATATTTCGTTGGTCGTTTGTTTCCTATTTTTGCAGACATTAATCAGCCAATATTCAGGACATGCGACAGTTCGTTTGTGGCGGGTAAGGTCAAGCACTGTCCCGAAGAGAACGGGATGTGAACTTACCTCGCGCTCCCCACCGTTCCACTATTAACACAAGGTCCCTATGACTACAGATGGGCATGGGTGCACTAGCTAACAAACCGGCCCCGTCAAGATCACCTAGTAGACACTCAGCCAGGTTACATTTCAACGGAGACCGCAACAAGCGGTGTGTGGGGGCAGCAGATTAACCTGGTTAACCAGTTATTTTAGTCAAATGTAGAAAACAAACAACAAACATGTATGCATAGAGATTCGCGTTATTTATCTGGGGTTCACCTCCGTTTACTTATAGTTGAGAGAGTAGATGACCTGCATTTCGGACGCAGAATTAGATGGTCGCAAGTTAAGCCAGGCAGTCTGGTGTAGGTCAAGCACGTGCTTTCAGTTCTGAGAGCTCGCAAGCGTGAGGGGGAGTAGCAAACGGACAGGCCGAGACAGCGGGGGTCGCGTGGAGCCGAGCGGCAGCGCCGATCAAAAACTGGGTCATGTTTGGTCGGTACCAGACGAGGGTAGTCTGCTGGTCGCGTAATCATCACTGATTTCTCGTAGAGAACCAAAATATCAAGGAATGTTGGAACGGTAGCTACCAAGCCTGCCCATGCTGGTGTTAAGTAAAACCCAACAGACAAGGATCAGTGCCAGCGCCAGTTAGTGTAGAAACGTGTGGTTCAACAGCAGGACGAAATATGAAGGGAATTGGAATGTTCCCAAGGACACCGTGGAACACCCGGAAGATAAAACCGAGAGAAAGATAAAGAACATCCAGATGTTGATGAGGCTGTCAGTTAATAGCCCTAACTGTAAATGGGACGAGGCTACGTGGATTTACCAACACTAGAAACCAAGCCAGAAGACTTAGCTAAATAGAATTAGAAAAATCATAAAACAGGACTGGTTTGTAGGGCCCGCCTCAGAATGGTTCCCTGCAATAAACATCCTCCTCCTGCGGGTTACGTAACTGGGCGAGACACGGGAATAAGAACTGCTGCCGCCCCCCTCACAGATGGCCTGGAGTTAATGACCGTTTCCTAACCTTAATACTGAACTTAGCCCCAACACAACCTTAATCGTAATCGCCCTGGAAATTAGCGCAAGGTCGGTGCTAACCCTAGCGCTGACCTTAACCAAAACCCCAACCCCACATTGGCCCTGGCCTTAACCCCCAATCGACCTGGAAAGTGGCGCATGGCCTCCGGCATAAGGGAGGTTCCTACTACTGTGCCTTGACTGAAACTGATTGAGGATGAATTTAATCATTTCAATACGGGGAGATATCCATTTTCCAGGGAGGAACATGTATGTGCCTTCGCAATTCCCGTGCTGCTGAATTGACCTGAGATGCAAGCACGCGATTAACTTCCGTCATAAACTTTGGATAATTAGGTCGACCACCAAGGCAATCCAAGACGTCTTAGCGCAATGTAGCTTGATTAACCGAAATCCACTGCACTTAGCACGAATTCCCCTTCAGTGATCGCAGATACGCCCAATCAAACAAATCCCGTCCCTAGGAGGAGTCACTGAGTCACCAGAATAATAGGAACTTCATCAGCGTTAATCTAACTGGGCATACCCCGAGAGCCCCCAGGTAGCCGATGATAGAATGGCCTTTGGAAAAGGTCTTGCCGCAGAATAGGTAGATTATCAGGTCTGATGAAAAAACAGTCGCAGATCACGCCGTGTGACGTGGTTGGGCATTGATATCTGAACTTCAGTCACCCGTAAAAAGCTCGCCCTATGAAGGCACTAGAGCAGGGGGCGGGGCAAATGTTGCCCGCCACCCGTCGCAATTCACGGGTCACAGGCAGCGGATGGGGATTTTGATCTTCGAATTCGAAATTCCATCCCTCCTCCAACGAGCGGCCCAACACAACAGCTGTCTGGCGAGCTGCGACCTAAAGGGGTTTTCGGGAGACCGAGGGGCAACGGTTTTGGATGGAATTGGCGAAGACCAACGGCCTTAAGGAAAACATTTCATGCTGGTGTGGTACAGGGGGTGGATGCGGATGTCAATAGCCGAATACGAGTAGCATTTGGAATACACCCCCACACAACCGCTGTCCGGAGAGCTACGACTTAGAGCGACTTTGGGCGACCATAAGATGATGGTTCGCACGTTCTGGATGGAATTGGCAAGGACCGACGGGAATAGGAGAAGCAGTTTATCACTTTATAAGGACTGCAGCATTCACCTTCACCACTATCGCATGCGGAGATGGCTTCCTGCCTAACAGCCGCAGTGACATACGTCAAAGACGTATGGCTGATCGCACCCTAAATTCTAAATGACCTAGAAGGCTTAGGGAAACCTCGGTATTATATAGCGCCTAAAGCCCGGTGCCATTAAGTATAAACTGAACAAAAAAACTATTGAAGCCTGTGTGCATACATATCCCGTCTGGTAAGCGGCAGTATGTCTGTATATCTTAAAAGTATGCAAAATCCACTCATCCCAGGAGCATTCCCGGGCAAAAACTAATTAACATGATCAAAAATTCTGCGGTTTTCATTGGTGGCCTATTTTTCGCAGATAGTAGTCCGCTAATATTCCAGGCTGGTGATAGTTTGTTCGTCGCGGGCAAGAGGGCCGACCACTGTCCTGAAGAGGACTGGAGGTGACTTGCGCAGGATTTACCTCACGCTTCCCACTGTTCCACGGTTATGATAAAGTCACAATGAACACCAGCGCTCACCTTCATTATCGCCGACATAAAAAAAGAGACTGGAAAGAACGTTGCCGACAAAGGAAATGGTGACTGGAATGACCATTTCTGGCTCATTAGCAGACATCAGCCAGCCATACTCCACCCCAGGTGGTGCACCACCTAAGGCTCGAAACCGCTTAGACATCCTCGGGTGATGCAACACCAGGGAGTTGACATGACTAGCTGATGACGGCTAATAAGCTAAAAATAGCCATTCCGGTCTCCCTTGTCTTTGTCAACAATATTCTACTGCCTATACTGCTAGACGCTGTGCGGCTATTCGTGGGGCTCGGGAGTGAGCCCCGAGGACGAGGATGTCCCGTAAGGCAATGGGTGATCGTTCATCAACCAGAGAATGGAATGGCCATTTCTGACTTCACAATCATCAGCCAGCGAGCCATATGCGATCCGAGATTTGCAACCCCTGAGGCTCAAACCCACGTTCTGTTAGTTAGACATTCAACGCTCTAATCCCTGGGCTATGGAATCGTTGTCTTGACGGCTGCGATCGGCAACCTTAACCCTGGCAGAGGCACATGCCGATCGCGCTACGGGACCTATTCGTCTCATTGTGCTTAGGGGCTCGATCCAGAGCCGCATAGGCAATCGCGCAGCGGTTAGAGATGTGCACAGAGAAGGACTGCCGGCAAAGGACAAGGGAGACGGAACTAGCCACTTCTGGTCAAGGGGACGAGTACGGTGCGGAACGCGATTCTTGAGCACCCCTCTACTATAGGATTTCTCGACGCAAAATTTTGACGCAGCAAATGACTACGGTGCGGCGCATGAATATGCCTAACGTCAGGATCTATATGTGCCTTAGCGACGAAGAAAGCGCCAGTCTCCCCCATCCACCCACTTGGGCATCTAGAGTAGGCAAGGCAAGGTGCACTTCCACCTCCACAGATCTGGACTCACTTGATCTGATCACAGAGACCGAGTTCAGGCTCTAAGTGATCCACGTCGTTATCGGTCACATCCAGTGACTGAAGAGCCGGCATTTTTGAGGGGTGAAGCAGGCTGGCAGGAGGAAGACGTTTGAGTTTACAGTTGCGAGCGGAGAGGTTCTGCAGACTGTGGCTGAGGGGCGGCTGGCAAATAACGGTGGCCGGTAACTCCGGTCCCAGAGAGGGATTGAGATCGAGTATAAGGGTATGTAGGGTGCCAAGTGCAGTTAGACTACTGCTCAGAGACTGAAGGGCATTTGAGCTGAAGATAAGAAAGGAGGATACGTTGAAGGGGAGAATGGGGACGTATGGAAGAACTATACAGCTTCATACACTCCGAAACGAAGGACCAGGTCCCGAGTATTGGAAGGGCGAAATACCATATCCACTAGCCGGGTGGGGGTGGGGTTATGAGAAACCTGTCCACGGCACCTGGATCTCAGAGGGTGTGTGGTCCATGCACAGGAGGGAGGGAGTGGTGAGAGGCAATGGTGACTGGGGCTGTGCAGTGGTGCATGAAGCTGGGAAGTGGCAGCATGTGCACAAGTTTGTTGCCGACAAAATTTCAGAACAGCTGGTTGGGAGGCGGGATCATCAGGGCAGCTGGTTAGGGGCATGGTGGTGGCAGTGGGCAGGAGTGAATGTGGACGGGGTCTTTTGTCCGTGCAAACTGGAGTGGTTTGGAGGGGAAGTCAGCGTTGCCTGCCTGCAGGTGGGATTCTTTTGTGAGGGACAGTTCTAAAGCCATTTTTGGGAGCAGTGTGTTTCTGGTAGGGGTGCAGGGAGAAGGGGCAGGAATCTTTAAGTCTGTTTTTAAGTTCATTAAATCCTTGAGATCTCAAATGGGGATGCAGAAAAAACAGGTGGCATAAAATGCTAAGATTCATGGTTTGGCCAAGGGTTTGAACCAAGCGGGCGTGGGTTTGGGAATTTGCAGGAAATAAGGTGAAGCATTTTTGTCAGGCTGACTGGAAATTTGTGGTGGCATCTTTGGTGAATGCATGCTATAGTCTGAGTGCATTGCCTCCAGAATTCCTGTGCCTTGTTGGGCGGGCTGCTGATGTGGGTGTCAGCTACAGAATGGTGTCCTGTGTGTCCAGTGTGTGCATGGCTGCTGGAATGGCAGGGGGGTGTGGTCTCCTCACTGAGGTGTTAAAATACAGGATGGATATAGAGATTTTTCCGGTTTGCTTGTCAAGCTGCATCACAACTGAATTTTGCATGTTTTGTGGGCGGCTTTCTTTCTGTGGAAATGGCCAGCCCTGTTTAGGGTGTGCAAGCAGGGGTTTGTGCTGAAATAAGAGGCATGGTGGTGGTTAAGGTTCTTTGGAACAAAGAACTGTGGTGTAAAATTGTGAATCTTTTGCCCAGTTCACATCGTCAAATGGAATGTGCACAGAAACAGATTAAAAGTGGTATAAACTGGTGCATATGGTGTGGCTAAGGACAGACCAATGGGCGTCCGGGAGTTTTAAGTTTGCATCAGAGTCGATGGTGGCTGTTTTCCTCCACTTGGCAAGGAGAATTTGTCAGCACATCAATCAGTAATGCATGCCTCGTCTGGTGCATTACTCAAGGGAGTGTGACCATGGAAGTAGGCTTGTGATGTGGGTATCCTTCCCTGAAATAAAGTGTCCCGTGTCCAGTGTGTGTGTACATTGCACCTGGAGATAAGGGGTGCTCGTCTCACTGCTGTATGTTCGTATGTAAATGGGTGGATGAGATTTTCAGGTTTTGTTACAATAGGCTGCATCCTAACAGGTACGGTATTTGTGACTTTTCATTGAAATAGCCAACCCCTGTCCTTAGGGTGTACTGTGGGTGCTGTAAAGTTGTGGGTTTGTGCTGTGTGGTGTTCTTGAGGCTGTCTTTCAGCAGGGGCTCAGATGGGTGGCATGGGGGAGGGTTCTACAGTTTGTTGCTTTTGACAGAGGTATCATATTTTGACATTGTTTTTTGGGTAGAAAGAAATTTATCATAGTGGTTAAAATAAATCTTTTTGTGTGTTTAAAACATGGATGGTGGGAATTTGCAGAGCCATGGGATTTAAAGAGTGGGGCAGGCAAGGCAGTTTGTGTGTGGGACAGGATGGGTGTGGGTTAAATGGGAATGGATGGGAAGGGGGATTGGGAAGTAGGAAAAGGAAGTGGGAAAAAGGACAGGACAGGCAGGAAGACAGGTGGAGACAGGAAACTCAACAGGCATGGAACTGGAAACAGAGCTGGAGCTCATGAAACTCTCTGAACAGGCTGAATTCTGAAACAGGAATGAGGCAGGAAGGCTGAAGGAAGGAAAGGACAGACAGAACATGAAAAAAGAGGAACAGGAAGGAGGGAAAAATGGAAAAAAGGAAAAAAGACATGAGGCTAGGAACTAAGAACAGGACATGAAACCAGGAAGACAGGGCAGGAAAAGGACATGCAGAATGAGACAGGAAAAAGGCTGGAAAAACTGTTTTGAGGCAGGAGACAGGAAAAGAAAAAGAAACTCATGGGAACTGGAAAAACAGGCAGAAGAAAAAAAA
>WEDG01003893.1:0-83440 GCA_017591395.1 Schistocephalus solidus
CTGCGCCCTCTTCCATCTCCGGTCTTCTTGCCTGTGTCGTGAGCCTGGGCTCAGGTGGAGGAGGAGAAGAGTGTTCGGTAACGTTAAGCGCCGCGGTTGGAAGGTTGCCAACGGAAAATTACACTCAGACCTCGCAGTTAGTCCCATGTGTGTTGTGTGGAGTGGCTGACTGAGAGTCAGGCTGCAATGGCTCCTTCTTAATGTGGCCTTTATGGCACTCCCACTTCGTGGGATCCGAGCCAGGTGTTGTGCTACGCCCAGCGGCGGCTCCGGCCGCGCCAGCCACCTGCGTCCTCTACCGCCTCCGGTCTTCTTGACTCTGTCTTGAAACCGGGCTCAGGTGGGGGAGGAGGAGAGAGGGCGGTAGCTGCAGCGCAAGGCCACTAATACTTAAAGCTAATTCCCGCGCAAGTCACCGTCCCTGCAACACACGTCCGTGGAGCATATGGTGGACATCGTCAAAATCAACGGTCGAAACTATCGATTGATATTAGAATTGGGCGGCACTCTCTCCTCCCTCACCCACCTGAGTCCGGTGTGGAAAAGAGTCAAGAAGACTGGAGGCGGGTCCATCTCGGTGTGCTACACGTTTCTGCTCCACGCATAATTACCCAGGGTCGTAGGCACCTACTCTTCAAGGCGTAGTCTAGTTCAACTTTCGTGTGCGTAATGTAAAAGCCGCAACTACACATATTGATGCAAACCGCTTTTCAGCACATTTTTCGGTCTGTCCGGACAGAAACAGTAACTTCAAGCAGTGCACTTTTAGTGCGATTGGGCTTTCCCATGTTTCGAATAGTTGAACAAGGTCTTTAGATCTCCGACTTTCTGGTTTGAACACGATGACAACAAATATTTGCTGTCTAGTTGAATATCTAATAATTTTCTAGAATATACGCTATTTGAACACATCGATCGGGCCTATATTATGTACATAATCGTTCGATGTAAAAAGGTGAGGAAAACCCCATAAATTATGCATCGTAAAATCTAGAGCCTTCTGGATAAAAAATGGAGAATTCGCCATACTCCGGACTCGGGGAGTAGCCAAAGGCCCAGATAAGGGTTTCGATGTTTGTTCCGCTGTATGACGTATCAATGAGAGGTTCGTTTAGCCTTCCCTGTGTGCTTTGTAGCATATACTTTAGTTTTTATGGTAACCAAAGTTAGACAAAATTCCAGATTTTTAATCTCCTCAGAAATGAACGTGCTATCAGGGAGTGAGGCCTTCGCGACCAGGTGCCGCCCGAAAGCAGCTAGTGAATATTATGCGACTACCCCGCTGATGCTGAGTTCTTTCGGTTCCAATAATAACAAAAAGTGGAAAATTCAAAACTGGAGTATATGCCAGAAAGTGGTTCGGGAACCCTGGGGGGACCCACGGATGAGTCGAAACACTCGCAACGGTTTTATGCAACGGCAGAAAGTCGGTGAAACACGTGACTGGGCGTTAAGCTACTACCTGAGCCCTCAATATGGTGAATTATGCAATTGTTTATTTTTGTCTTCGACAGAACCTTTCTCGTGTTCCACCTGAAAGTGGACAATGATATTTGAGCTGAAATCTATCAGCTTCAGCAGGGTAACTGCGTTATGTTCGCATTCTGTTCACAGACTGCTATTAGTATCTTTATACTGATTAATTTATCATACTCGCAGCACGTGTAGTAGTCAAAGACTTAACATAAAAAACTGGAGCATTCACGCTGCTTCATCAGTCAGCAGCCCAAAATTGACGAAACATGTGCCTGGGCTTTTAGCTACTACCTATGCTAGCAGTGTATTGAGTCAACCGGTACTTTTATACTACTGTCTGTCTGTGGCAGAATTAAAACAGTATACGTTAATTTTGCGGAAGTGGATGGACCTCAGATTAAGTATCTCAGTATCTTAAAGATTGACGAATAGTTAGGCCTGAAACCTATTTCATTGAAGGAAACTCTGGTCTGCAAGCTCGAGCTGCACAAAAGGTTAAAACTGTCAAATCTTTTTCTGGGTCGTCGCTAAGTTGCCGGCTGTTTACCGCAAGAATAACATTTTCATTTTGCAGTCTGGGTAAATTCGCTAAAAATTCCCTCTAGAGAAACGCGGTTTGAAAAGACGCCAGGGGCAGTCATGTCGGCTGGGTCGCCGGAGCCAATCAAAGTCGAGCTTATATTCAAGATTGAAATTCTCACTGCCGAAATTAACTTCGACGCGAGCTAGTCGGAACCCGCAGTCGTTTGTGCGCATTTAATCTGTCGACTTTGTCGACCGGTGGATAGGGGTTAGAGGACGCGCCCGATGCGGCCTGAACGCCGTCGCGGATAGCTAAATTATACGCCTATATTAACTTTGCTAAAAAATTTTTTAGCATTTTTGACAGTTCCTTTGTGGCCTGACAATCAACTTTATGCTCAATGACAACCTACTCGATTGCAAAAATAAAAATACACAGTAGCTAATGGTGTACGTAAACTAACTGGCATTATTGGGCGACTCAGAAGAGTCGAGTAGGATTAGTACGTCACATTTGGTGATGCATGATCTAAAAGCTGGGCATGTCTCCTCTGCCCTTCTGCCGACTGATTCTAACGCCTTACACAGAAGTTTTCGGTACAGAGAGCGACTTTTGAAGAGTCATCTTACAAAATATTTACGTACTCGACATACCCCAACAATCTCAGTTATTGTATTTTGCAATTTTTGACGGGACTAGATGTGTCTTACGTATCTGATAGGTTAAGCTAATTCAGACTAAACAAATTATACACAAACGCAGTTTGACCTTGTAATCAATTCATATTGAAACTTTTGATACTAGCTCGGAGTAACTGTTAATGACGCTGGTCCGAGAAATGGCCTTCCGGAAAGTTAAGTTAAAATCAGTCTTAACGAGCCGGATAGGAAGAATATAAAAGATCAGACTTTAATTTGGGCAAAGCTGATGGAGTTGAAATCGGAAAACTTGCCATGTACTTGGAACTTGGAAAGGACTGCTTGTGCGACCCTCCTAACCGTCTACCGTATGACCCCCTAGCGAACACAGTGGATAGGTATGCATGCAATACGGGAGCGGTAGCAAAATAGATTGGGCAGTTTAAAGGACGAACAAGGGCGGTAACGTGCTGACAGTTGAAATTCATTTATATAACTACCGTCATCGGTCAAGTGAGCTGGTTTTTTCACACTCTATTAAACCGTAATACACTCCTACCTATCCACACCTACCACACGCCATCCTAAACCTAACCCCAATTTTAACCCTAGCCTTAACCCGAACCATTGTGCTATTTAGCAATAGTTGCGGGGTTAGGCAGTCGCACAAGTGGTCCTTGCCTGGAACTTTACTAACTACTTAACAGGCTTTAAACGATCTCGTAGGCACCGCTAGAATTAGAGGCAGACTGGTCTGCGACAAATAACTTTAACCTATCGGGGTACATCTATGTAGACTGAGGCTCGAGAGAAGGATTATGTCGGAAAGGTACAATTGCTGCCAACTGAATTGGTTTGGCTAGCCAATGTGGCAGGCCTCGCCGTCAGACCAGTGCTTCGTAGAAAAAATCTGGCCTGCTCAGTTTTGTCGTTAAATTAGGGCTTCCCTATGCGTAGCATAAGAGGTATCCGGAATAGTGCTTGTTTTCCGATACGCAACTGGTTTCATTGAGGTGGTCATGACAATATCGGGTTAACCCTGAATTGTTCTAGATCTTTTTTGGAAGTCTTTTACTTAAGCGGTCATTCTCCCTTATAAACAGCACACATCCACGCGAACAAAATAAGTTCTGCCCTCTACTTGCGCCGCCTTTCTAAACACGTAAGGGAGAATAGCCCTTCTGTTCGTTGACTGCTCTTATTTCAGTAATTATCCACCTCAGACTATTGGATCTTAGTTGTCCAAAAAGCTAGACGACCAACAGTTCGACCGTTGCGTGTGACAATGTCCACCATGTGCTCCGCAGCATACTGGGCACAGAACAGTTACTTGCGCCGCACCTACCACCCACCTGTGCGCAGGGACTGGAGATAATCAGGGCGACCGGAGGCGGGATCGGGTGGCTAACAAAGCTAAGCAGGTCGCCTACGACTTAGTCCCTCAGACATTTACCAGCTTTTTCGAGGAACAAATGGGGGCGGCTGTGATTCACAGATTCACAGAGTCGCACACCTGACCTGAACTTGTAGACAGGAGCATGACCACCTTAATAGCACCGTCACGGTCCAAATTATTTTCTGAGGAGTAAACCAAGAAAATTAAGGCCGCTTATAATGTCCCGTTAGTACATCCGTGTTCGTTCAAAACTGCTCAGACTGGCCACAACGTGTCTGCGATGGAATTTGGCCGTCCTAGTGATATAATCGCTCCATCTTTCTCCTGTTCACCTCTCTCCCAGTTACCTCATTCGCCGCTCTCCGTGACCTCTTGCCGCACGACGTTGATAACCTTTTTTGGATGTTCAATGTAACATCCTGGATGGCATATGGTTACAGGAGAGCTGAGTTTGAGTTTTTTTAGGAAAAAAGTAAGTTCGACGACTCCCCAGTTCTCTCTTTTTTCGGCCTTTTGCCTTGATCGGCACCTAAATACTTTCGGACTGACGAAGGTGCCACCGAATCCGAACATTTAATGTCATGTGGTATACGGAGACCCACGAGTTCGCTGCAATAGGGTGTCTAACCAATGAGCTCATCAGTAAAAGAGTACTTGAGATAAAAGGAAAGACGCAAGATGAGAAGAGAGGGACAATGCGAAGAAATAATTCAGAACGACGCATCACTAGCTAAAGAGCAAAGATTTATTACGGTAAATCCACTTCTGTGCAGGTTTCTAATTATGAGATTTTTACGATCTTGAAATATCAATTTATTAGGCATCGTACCTTTTCCTTCATTGATGTTGCCTGTAAAGTATACTAAATGGTCACCATTGACTGTGAAAATTTTACGAGCCTTATTTTATCTCTTCTTAAAAACGTATATAAATGTAAATTTCTCCTTCCACGGAAGATATACAGCATGTAGTTTGGAAACCATGAACGCAAATGTAAAAGCAGGTTGGGTTCACAAATTATCGAGGAATTTGTAAAGTTTTTTAAAGCCAAGAGATAACCCTTCCTTGCGTATAAATTTCGAAGAAGACATAATTCGCTAATAAATGAGCACAAGAAAAAAATTTTTGTGCAAGTTTTCTGTAACACATATTTGAATTTCTAATGGCATTCAAAATCAGTGCAAAAAACGCATACTACTTAACTAGACATTTTTTTACAGGGTGTAGTTTTGAAGGCGGGAGAGAATAAGCTTGTTCAAAAACTGGCATGCTAACGTGCCTGAAATATTTTGGGATTATTCTGTACGATAATTGATATTAGAACTGGATTTAAGCAAGCTTTTTCTGCTCTAAAACACATGTTGGTTAACATTTCATACGATGCAACATATCCTGTCTTTCTGAGGAAGGGAAGATGCCTGAATTACAAGTTACGCTGTAGCCTCAGACCTGCCAAAAAGAGGTTGGACATTCTCTTCACGAGCATGTATCCGAGGGGAGTCTGGCTCGAGTGGCTTGCGGCCAATAGCGCGTGTGAAGCAGGAATACCTACTCAAACACTGCGCTCACGACTATTTCAGCAGTCTTTTCCCGCATAGAAGGCGGGAGTGGGGTCGACGCTACACCTGTTACTCTCATCGCAACTCACCCCATACTCTGGCAGTCTGCGTCAGGGTGCTCCTGGGTTCAAGTGGTTAAAATTCCAATTGACATAAAAATGGGATCACTATGAGGGCTCCGCAAACTCTTACAGTAGACGGGAGTGAAACTGTCAACTCGAAACATTTAGATGAGGGTATGTGTTCTTCTGGGGAGATGGCCGCTGAAGCGAAGATGGACCTGCTACTGAAATGGCCTTCAGCATCCGAATGCAAACAGTCAATACACGAGCTATTTCCAAAAAGGAACTAAAGGCAGTCTCGTCAGGATTATCCGCACTTAGGCAATTCCAATGGCCAATCGTGACTGACGGTCGAAAAAGGTCTCCGATGGCCAATCCTGACTGATGGACGAACAAGGTCTTCGATGGCCTGTGCTCCTTCATTCTCTCTCTATGAACTAGCCGCTACTCCCTAAAGACCGCAATGATCAATTCGGCACAGACCGGGTCACTTTGGAGGGGTGCAGGTAGGCCATCATGGCGTCAGGAATTGCAGCAGCGAGGAAAATCTTTGGTGAAGAGACCTTCGTGGGGATTCATCTCCTTTGCACAAACACCGACTTGCCTCACCCCAACAAAGTGAGGATAACTTGAATGCACCTCTATTTGTGCCGGTGACGCTAACTTCAATGTTTGCTCGTTAGCAGACATCGTCAGACCGTGCTAGCGTCAACGGCAATGTGCAATACCGAATCCTGGACCAACCACTGCCCATGTAATTGCCTTTGATTGCTAATCTACTAACACTTTAAACGAAATCACGCGCAAGTCATCGTCTCTGCATTCCCCTCCGTGGAGCATTCGCTGGACATCGAAGGATTACGACGGTCGAACTGTCGTGTGTGTTGGCCATACAGAGCATTGCTTGGGATATCGCCTTACTGAACACAATCAGGTTGTCCACCAACCTGACTCCTTCTATTACGTCCTCGAAATTGACGTCAAGAAGTCTAGCTACGTGGTGCCCACAAAACACTCGCACGTTTCCTACTGCCTGGTACCCAATCGCCGACCTTTTCAATCGTCATGCGGGCTCAGACCTGTCCTAGAGGAGCCTGTAATTTGAGCTAAAATATTCACAAGCTCAATTCCTTCTTCCCGAAGGTCTATTCTGTTTAACGTGTTCTCCGCATGTCTAACACAGCGGTTCTGCAAAAGACAGGTCTATTTAATAATCGGGACAGCAA
The DNA here is from genome assembly GCA_017591395.1 of Schistocephalus solidus. Lineage (NCBI taxonomy): Eukaryota > Metazoa > Platyhelminthes > Cestoda > Diphyllobothriidea > Diphyllobothriidae > Schistocephalus > Schistocephalus solidus. Next base: position 6,881 of record WEDG01003893.1, read on the forward strand.
TACATGCTTTGCATTGAAGCCGATATACCACTTGCAGGTGCGAAAGTTTCCATTGAATATTTTCAAAACTGTATTTCGAGGAGAACATAAACTCACGAAAGTCATAAACTGGATTGATGAGGTTTAAAATCTAATCTTTTCCCTCCGGGCTATGTTCTTCCGTTGTTTCTTTGGAATGAGGGGGAGGGGGAGAGAGGACAGCTCCTCTTATAGGCCTGAAAAGTAAACAATGTTACATAGTGTGCCCTCTGATCGGTCTCAGACGGCTACACGCTTGATATGACATGGTTCAGGGCCACGTAGAAAGCTGGGCCATAGAGCCACCGGAGCAGCAACCTTTAGGCAGGCCACAACAAAAAGACCGCCTTTCCAGACAGGTGGACTGTTTTTTGCTAAGACCAGTCTCTCGGAGCAAAGAATGAAGGTCAGGACGGTTTAGGGGATAGGGTGTCTTGAGGTCAAATGTCTGGGTGACAAATTTCAGTCTGTCGTCTTCCAATTTTTTGATAAATTCCCTGGGTGATTTTATGAGTAAAATAACTTGGAGCCTACAGCCCACCTGTGATTCGAAGCTGAAGGGTTTAGGAAAGTACGTATCGATTGGATTGCGAGGCCTGACGACGACGACGACGACGACAAAGAAGAAGAAGAAGAAGAAGAAGAAGAAGAAGAAGAAGAAGAAGAAACCTGGCGGAAGCGCTTTCTGCCCTCATATCTGCGCTAAATATTCCATGATAGGCTGTAGAATTAAGCAGCAACAAAGGGCATTATATAGTCTAGACGCGCCATATCGATTTCCCACCTTCTTTAATCTACAGTCAGTAGCATAGTAACTCAGGGTCCGGTTGGGAATAAGATGGTTCTATCATTTGCTACCCTTTGCTAGTCTATGCTCAGGTTTCCGTCCATCAGAACGTGATATTATTGAAGACACTGCCTTGAGGTAATGAGGACTAGGATGGATACATTTCACAAAATGCAGGCAGACTGTTACGACAGCTGATTTCAGCACCTCCCCCGCCCCCAGTTCTTTAAGAAGAGTTCAAGGTTTTCTGGCCGAGTCAACATTTCGGTATATCCCTGGGCTCTTTTTCATCCCTCATTTCCGTTTCACGCTGAATGCTGGACCGCACTTAATTCTTTCTTCTGTGGATGCCTAAGCCCCGCCATGACTCCCACAAATTCCCATTCCCGTGTCGCTCATTGGGACAGGGAACCTTGTGACAGGGAGACTTTTCTGTGTGAGAGAACGGTAGTTTGTCATAAGCCAGCTTTTGGAAACGCGTTTTGAGCGAAGTAGTCATTCAGCAGTCTGATATGTCTTGCTCGTCAGCAAGATTAATCTTAATTGCATTGCTCGTTATGGCTGCGAAGTGACAATTGCACTTCAGGGGCAGGAGAATGCTAATGCAGCTTCAATGTCTACATGGAAGACCTATTGGAAGAATTATACGCTAATCTATATACTCTAATTACACTCTCATTTATGAGCTTTTTTTTCCGATTACTCGGAAAGTTGACATGGTCTCTGTGTGCGCTTACATGCCGACGCAGCTTACAAGGGCAGCGCGTCTCTGCAGGCCTTCTTCGGGAAGTTATAACTTGGAAAGCTAGGGATGATTATAACGGTCATTTTGGTTCAGATTCCGGTTCTTGAGAACTTTTTAGTTGGATTTCAGCCTAATGCGTTGGAAACCGTTCAGTCGTCGTCTGCTTTGTTGACCACTGTTTATATGGTTGCAACATTTTTTTGGGTTTAGATATAACGAAAATTTGGAAAGGATTCTGCGGCGTTTGATCCGTTGGTGGAGGAACTGTTTTCACGCGAGTTTAAGTTCACTTCCACGGTCATTTTTAGGTCGGTGTCTGCTGATGACTAAACTAAATGGCAAGTTTTCGAACTGACCTTGTTAAAAGGACGTCGGGAAGCCTTCGGCTTCGTCTAAAAATGGATATGCAACCCGAGGACATGATAAAATTATGTTGACGATTGGATATGTGGTCACATTTAGCCAACTGGGTGGGCTCTATTTACCCCCATTGCCTTTTGCTCATTCTCCGTTACGCGTACCTAAAAAGAAACCATTAGGGCTCGAGTTCGACATAGGTTAAGGAAGAGGATTAAGGGTCAAGGTTAGGTTTAGGGTTAAGGATTAAGGCTAGACGGTAAGATTAGGTTTAGGGGTGAAGCTATCAAAGTTTTCTAAACTGAATTTAAAAAAACTGGAATACATTTTAAATTGACTTCTTAAGGGTTCTTACTTAGTTGCCTTCCTCGACAGGAACCAATTTAACAACTTACTGCACTTCGCCCAAGGTGGTATGGCTATATGTTATTTTAAAACCTAGCCAATTTCCACTCAGCTGCCATCCAATTCGGCTTTGTGTCAAAGGTGACGTGCGGATGGTCCTGGAGGCAACGTTGCGGATTATAATTCGCGAAGGCGGTTGACAGTGCATCTGAGTATGAAATCGGTGGCCCCAGAGCGTACCTTTCAACATATAATCGCTCATGGCCCTGTAAAACTTACAGCCGAAGCTTCAATTTTTGCCAAGGGAGCGCAAGCGAATCGGATTTATTTGTTTTAAAGATACCTGACTGAGGTCTGACATTGATTCCTAGCTCATAACAGCCGCAGCTTCCCTTGCATTTTGCATTGGTGGTCTTAGGCCACCCATTGGCTGTTTGAGGACCAAGCAGGCTGGAGATACTGGCCTGTGTCTTTCTGGCTCGGCTTACCTAAATCCCTAACTTCAGTAATATAATCTATACTAGGCTTCGCTTTGTCCATTGAGAAACTGTCTGCTATCAAATAAGGACGAAAATTGGTTGGTTGGACACGGATATGTGTACCTCCCAATCTTATCTGTAAGAGGGGGGGGGTGATAATAAGAGCCTATAGAATTTAAACGATCCATTATACTGACAGCAAAGGTGCTACCTAAAATTCGAAACACAAATTTTTTTCGATATTCTGCCGCTGCATGCCACAGTTTCGAGGGTTTCAGTTCACCAGTGGGTCCCATAGCATTCCCCGTTTGTTTTCTGGTAGAAACTTCAGTTTTTAAATAGTATTTTTTATTTCATCATAAATTAATTACTACGTTGAAGTTAATCAGTCGGAATAAACTTTCGGTCTCCGCATAGAAAGCTTAATTATGACTGATATACTTAAAGTTAGCACTTACCTTCAGAGGCAATTAAAAGGCAGAAATTTCAAAACTGCAGTATCTACCAGAAAACACACGGGGAGTGCTGGGGGACCCACAAATATCCATGTCCAACCAGCTGATTGTCGTCCTTAGTTGATAGCAGACAGTTACCCGATAGACAAAGCGGAAAGCGCGTTTTCTCGAGCACAAAGGAAGGAAAGAGTAAACCGTACTGCATGCTTGTTTTCATGTACAAAAGAGAGGCTCTGTAGGAAAGTACTTTACCGACTCCCGAACTATGGCGCAAGGCCATCTGTAATATGTAACTCGTGGCAGTAGAGCTTTCTCATGAGGGAAATGGGGTATTCCTAAATATAAAAAAAATCAAAATATCCTATTTACGCTAGATGCTTGCTTTAATGCATTAAAAAGGCGCCTTTTGGAAGCCAGCTCAGTAGCTAAACATCTCCGTGCTCAAACATTTAGTCAAGCGTGTTTTCATATCATTAACATTCACATTCTGCTGAGTTACTGGGAATCAGTTCAGATGAAGTCTCGTCTTTCTGCCATTTTATCTATTATCTAGTCTTTCCTGCTTTCTCAGGTGGAGTTTGGCTAAGCTCTTCTGGCTAATATGCTATGTTCCATGCTGCCTTTATGTGTCAGTGCTTCTGTCTACTCCCCTTACCATTCACTGCTTCCTCGTGGGCCTTTGCTGGTTTGCTAAACATTATATAGATTGACTTAAACGTATCGTTCCTACTCGGCCTTTTGTGAGCATCTTCCATCCACTTTTTATATTCAGCAGGATCATGCGATGGAACTTGTCGGTCTTTAGGCAGCTTTCTGATCGGACAGTTGAAGACTTGCATTTACGAAGAAATTCGTCGGTGTTGCTTAAATCAAGTCTAAGTTGGAAGTTTTATCACACCATGAGTGACAGCCTTTGATTACATTCGGTAGGCGGTCCACTATCGAACGAAGTTTGCTCAGCTGAAACAAACCGAAGGAGCTCGTTCACCACGGCCACCCACGCCTCCAACTGGTCACCTTGCCACCATCGCCAGCCAGGACTGAATTGGCTTGAGACGACATCCCGAAAGATTTCGCTCTGACCAAGTCATCTCGTTTGTCGAGTAAGGAAGGTATCCTTGCCAGGTTGTGTTTCTGACTAACTAGGTGCTTGTTCGTCAGTGGCGTGACCGAAACACGCATATTTCCAGGCGGAGTGGGGTGGTCATCTCCTGAGTGCGTGCGTCACATCTCGAAATTCTATACTTTCCAGACGGAAGTCTTGTGGCTTCATCTTCGGACTGATCCCAATCCTACATGAGAGGCCTAAATGAATTCGGAAAACGGTTAGGAGTTTCTGGTTAATTTGCTCGACGAATTCACCCTTGACTTGATAGTTTGACAGGAAGTTCCACCTAGGGTACCGCAAACCATCCAATAGATCAAGAGTTTCGCAGTCTCTCATGCCTGGGCAGTTATATCGAACCCTGAAGCTTCTGTCTTGGTGGCGTGCATTAGTGCGTATTTGGAACACCGCAGGCCACAGTTCTGTAGATTAACTCACAAAGTACCACAACGCCATCGGCGTATTCCGAATCAGTCATTCACCGACCAGCACCTATAACACCAGGGTGGTCTGCGAGCGTTTGCCGAATAACCCAGTTTATGATGCAGTCAAATGTGGTTAAAGAACATGGTCCGGAGGAATTCCTCTGTACCATTCTAAGCGAACGGCAGAATGATCCTTTAGCCCGACCTGATGAGAATCCAACCATACTCTCTGTCAAACTTCGGCGTATCCTACTCGCATAGACCTATGTCCTATCCTAGTTCCTCATTCGCAAAGACTCCGAAGTAATTCCCTCAAAAGCCTTTCAATGTCCACTTTGTATGTGCCCATTTGAGGTTTAACTGGAACGTTGAATGTTTTCGTACTACGTTTTTTTAAGGGGATTTCCGCCGCAGCCCTTGACTACATCATTTTATGAAAAATAAACTTGGCTCGATTGTGGAAAACACTGTGGCCGCGGTGAGATTCGAACCCACGACAACAAGGGTAAGGCTTAGGGGACAGTCAACGCTCTAACCATCTGAGCTACCGTGCCCCCGACAGGGAGCCATTAAACACACGGCTCCCTGTCGAGACCTGATAGCTCAGAGGGTTAGAGCGTTAACTGTACCTAGACCTTACTCTTGTTGTCATGGGCTCGAATCCCACTGAAGTTTTAACAAATTGTTCACATGAATTATTCAAATCTGCCAAAACACGTACTAAGCAAAATCCTTTTTGCAAGGAACCTGGTCATTTGGCCAGACGGCCATTCATAATCGCGCCCTCCTGATTCAAAGTTAAGCCATGCAGAAATTGACGGGCACAGATCCGACCAGCGCTTTTGGTGGGAGAAGACCCACCAAGGCCACTGTGGCACGCGTGTAACCTCCATGCTAACGTGGTCAGCCCAGCGGCCCGCATCTGGCCGGTCGCCGTCGTGGGGACAGCGAATCGAATCACGTAGCTGGGGCAACCAGGGACTGCTACTTGATTGGCTCGACGCAAACAGTTGTACCGATGCTCCCGATGATGGCGGGCTTCAATATTTCCCTGCACCTCTCTCATGGCTGAAAATTCTAAGGAACTTAGCTAACGAACAAATAAGTTTGGCAAAATTAATACCGAAAAAGGCAAAGGCGACCGAAGTGGCCACAATTGGATTATAACTGTCAGCAGTCATTCAAACACCAACCCTGTAGCTGAATTTCCTTCTTTATAAACAAATCGCAGTCATCCCGCACCTTCACCCTTGATCGCGCTTCGGATAATGCGTTTTTTAAAATAAAAATATGCAGAGGGACCAATACATTTTTCCAAGCCAGTAGCTATTTCTACAATCCTTGAACAGTTTTTGCCTACTTTATTCATCAAAACCGCTGAGATGAGCATTATTAGGCGAGGCTCGTGGGGTTACCGAATAAGATGCAGCCGATATGTTGCAGCTCTATCAATCGTTCGAATGAAGAGTTTTACAGTTGCATTAAAATTGCGTCGTACAGCCACGTAAGTTCAGAAAAGGAAACTTTATGGGAGGGATGAGAAGATCTAGGGAGATCAGAAAAATCACAGGGCGAGGGGTCGTGGTACGCTGACTCAGACAGTGTAACGGGGCAGATGAAGTACGTATGTAATATTACTCGTCTCACGATGACAGTTCGACCGTCATTTCTGACGAGGTCCACCGGATGCCCCAAAGCGTGGTGGATGCACAGACAGTGACTTGCACCTGAATAAGGTTTAAGTGGCACTAGACTCGCACAGCATCTACCCTACTCGCTTATCCCTCACCCACCTGGGCCCAGTGTCATGACAGAGTCAAGAAGACCGGAAGTATGATCGGGCACAAGTGGCTAGCGTGGTGTGAGCTTGTGCCTAGGCGTACCCCCACACCCCCATATGTTGCATCTGTTATGGATGCACCTCCCCAAGAACGCCTTTCATGCCCTGATCTGTTCCCCGTGTTGGTCCAGGGCATCTACCACGTGGTCAATTGTAGGGACATTCTTCGTTACTGATGCATCCAGGAAATCGACTGTCTTACCGAATAGTGCGATAGGAATGGCATTTTCAGAGTCCAAAATTTTATGCTTGGTGCTTTAACCGTGGGCTATGGACAACGCCATCCTCGGCTTTGTATATTCATAGGAAGTGTGACTCAGACCAAAATCTGGCTCGGAATACAGAGCAGAGTATTCCCACACCTGGGGCACGCATCGTCCACACCTCAGAGGTTCAACTTCACACAGCTACCCACGTTTTCTGGCCGTGCGAGCTTCCCTTTTTCTCATAATCATGCCATCCGAAATCTTTTGAGTGTACAATCTTCGTAGTAATTAATGATCGTGATCGTGAACTGCTCTAGCACTACTTTAACAAATACGGAAACTGCGAAGTAACAATTATCGGTAAGGATTACTTATCCGGCCCCCTAAGTGGGGCACGGAAAGAGGAGCACCCCACCCAAGGTGGTCGTGCGTAGGGGTTAAGGAAGAATAAATAGTCCCGGAGTTTTACCCGAACACTAGCCCTAAAGTAAACTTAAACCGCAGCACTAATCCTACCCCAAACATTAAACCTAGAGTTCAAACTAACCCTAACCATAACCAGGCACCTAACTCCAGCTTACCTTAACGCCAACCGCAGCCCTAACCTTATAACTAAACCTAAACTTAGCCCCAACCCTGCCCATAAGCCTTACCCTGTTCTTCGGGGAGTTTGGCGCAAAGACAACTGTATTGTGGCCGGTTTCTGTTCTCGTGTCCTGTTTAGGAGGCCACGTAAGTCATCCTTACCCAATTATCCCTTGATGAAGTTAAATAGGGTAGTAAAAATTGTCATAGTCATAACACTTTTTGCCCTGGTATGGATTACCGACCCCCTTGTATTTGCATCGAATGTGCTACAATTTGCGTTTCGAGGGCGCCATCGACGCCCGATATTCCTTCGTCTCTGATTAACGTTGGCCGCGACGCTGATTTAATTATGCCTTCTCGCGTTATGGCTAACTGTAATGTAGCAGTCCTGGTACCAACATGCACAGCCCTGAGCCCATCAATCGACCGGTCACTTTCTGTCGACGAATGCGTTTATTTGACTGACACACCGACTCGATAAATTGCCGTCCTATCCATTATTCATTTCGACCAACTGGTGTGCCCGGTTCTAAGCAGAAAATGTATGCACGGTATAAAAAAGAACTCCTGAAGGTCACTTTCTTATGGCACGCCAGGCATATAGAGTTGAATACCTGCATAAGCTACCGTTGTGGGATGCAGCTGTTTCAGCATTTCCATCTTCGGCTTAACATGGTTGGTCGTTTAACCGATTTATTCGACTTACGATTGTGAACCTCCCTGGGGGAGCAAACGAGTAAATGTCTGTTTGCACACATAATTTTCGGTTTTTCGCGGTTCTGAGAGTTCGTATTTCAAGTTAGTTCAGATGAATTTTATATTTTATGGCAATGCAACTAAGCAACATCTCGAAAGGGGAGAAATATCCGACCCATATGAGAGTGCTTTGGTTGTATGCAACTGATAGTTGATTCTCCAATACAATATCAGAAGGGGCGTTGATTTGATAAATTGTATGTGTATTATGACTCTCCCAGACGTGAGATTGATTACGCATGTTCAGAGAGTAGGGTGCCCGCCGCCCACAACGACAGTTCGACCGTCGTAGTCCGACGATGTCCACCGTATGCTCCACAGAAGGGTGGTGCAGGGACGGTGACTTGCGCGTGGATTATTTTTCAGTGATAGTAGCCTTGCGCTGCAACTACCGCACTCTCTCCTCCTCCCCCACCTGAGCCCGGTGTCATGGCAGCGTCAAAAAGACCGGAGGTTTGAGATGGCGCAGGTGGCTGGTGCGGCCGGGGCCCCTAGGCCCTAGCCGCCCCTAGGCGTGCCACCACACCCCCATGTTCGGCATTTGTTATGGGAGTGAAACCCGAATAACGCCTGTCGTGCCCTAATGTGGCCCCCGTGTTGGTACAACGCATCTACCACGTGGCCCGTTTATGGGGACAAACACACACAACCCTTCGGCAACTACGTCGCTGAGACCACCGTCGTCTCTGAATTTGGTCGACCGATCTCCCTAAACGGAATGTTTGAAAACAACCACGCCTCCTCCTGTGAACCTTTCTTTTTTTCTTTAATTTACTCGGGTTGTCCTGCGCAGAAAGTAATTTTTATTAACCTACATTCTGGCAGAGCGAAATACTTCACTGTCACCGTTCAGTTTTCTTGTCGATCCAGCTCTATTTTGCTCCCTTTCCCTACTACCCTCGGAAATTCAGCCGAAACGACAAACTAGGGCGCCGATAATCGCGCTGTGGGGGGGTTGGGGGAGGAAAGTTGGATGGTAGGACGGTGACCAAGGGTGAGTTCGTTCTGGTATGCGTGGTGGGGGTGCTGGAGGTGTGAACTGGGCCGTCACACTGTGGGAGATCATGTGACGCCAAGGTAAATGTCTACCCCCATCGCCTGATGGCGAACACGCTCAGCCATCAACTGAGCTTATACAAAAGGAGACTCTGATTCGACATTGACTGAGCTTAAAACGGCTCCTGTGATGCCGAGTCAAGGGTCGCTATGGTATATTGTAAGAAGGTAAGAACAATTTACTAGGCTCTGAAGGTGAATAGTACCTATATTCCCAGGAGGCAATTATACCCACTTACCTCAGTGCACAATGTATACTTTTTGTGAAAACCCGCCGAATTTTTCGTTAGTTGAACTTGCGATTAGTCATAACAGCAGGATGAATGTACCGGCTCCACAGCCGACATTCCAACTAACTATACGCATGAATTTTTAGATATCTACTGCATACTTGTGAGGGAGCATTTATGCCGAGCAGTACGACGGCAGCAGTTTCAGTTAGCTCAGGTTAATTGGTTTTAGTTTTGCTTGAGCGACAGCTAGTAAGATGACAAAAAAAACGTTAAAGCAAACAGGATAATGTGTATCATAGATATGCATGCAGGCGACTGCGCAAACACCGATTGCAGATATTTTTAGGTAAAAATGTCGGCGTTGAACCAGTTAAAATCCTAGAGGTGGGAATCAGAAAAGGAAGCAAATTTGATCTGCTCTTCAGCTCCCGGTGGCCACTACATCTCAGAACTGGTGGTGAATAGCCTTTTATACATTCTTGGATTGGAAATACGGTCTACATTACTGATAACTCTGATGTGCTAGCCAAGAGAATAAAGAAGTCCTGCTGAATATAATCTAGCTGAAGAGTATTATCGACAAAGACATGGAACACTGGAATGTCTATTTATGGATTGTTAGCCATCCTCAGCCAGTCATACCCATCCCCAGGTGTTGCAACACCTGAGAATCGAACCCCTGACCTGTTGGCTAGACGTCCAACACTTTAAACCTTGAACCACGGGCTCCTTTTCCTGTGAGTTTTCGATCGGGCATACTAACAATGTTCGATTCGCGCCCATCGGTCAGTTACGGGAATCAGTAATTTCGTGGGGCCTTGTGGCTCAATGTCGAGTCCCGGCAGCAGCCACATAGGGGCTATTATTACAGCCAGAATAACATTACCGACAATGACAAGGGGGACTGGGCTGACTATTTCTGGCTTATAAGCGGTCAAAAGCCCCAGGTTTTTGCTACCTCTGAGGCGACCTGTTGGTTAGAAGTCCAACGGTCTAATCTTATACCTATAATACTAGCAGCTATGCGGTTGCTCTTGGGGGTCGAGAGTGAGCCCCGAAGCTCCGTGGGACGAGTTAGTAGTCGTAACCGATCGGTGGGCACCAATATACCCCAATCTGACTTTTTACAAAAATTAGATCGAACTCATTCGCTCAATCCTTCGATGTCAACTTGAGCGGGCATGAAACTTGAACTGCGAAACCCCTGTACCAACTCACATGATTGTGCGAACATACATATATTGTTTTAAGACAGTCACCGTCACCTGCGAGGGTCACTTAACCAGTAGGAAGGCGGACTTCCGGGGGGTTCTCCCTTCTACCCTTCATTGTGGATATTATAGGAAAGATTTTGAATAAACGTTCACTGTTTACCTAAAAAATCTCACAATGCTTAGTGGCATTATGTCGACGATATGTTTTTTTATTAACAAGAGTCAATATGTATGCCAAAGTCTAAATGCATTAAATTTAACTCATACAAGCATGCAATTCGCGGTCGAACCTCAGTTGACTGAAAGTTAATTCGCATTCTTCGGTCTTCTAGTACACAGAACACAAAATGAATCCTTGCAGAAAACAGTGCACCAACAAACCCAAAAATAGCGACTGTCGTTTCCATTTCGAAGCTTGGTAAATAGGGGAGTTGTCATGGTCTCACTGATTACAGTAACCTAATACCGTTTCAATAATATAGAACCTAAGTACGAACGACACACAGAGCAACTAGTTGATCGGCCGACATCTGTTTAAATACCATTTGTATCAAATATGAATAACAGTATGCGTAAGCTGAAAAATTCTCGTGGATCTAGTGTAGCTTATGAAGCCTAAAGCATAATCAGAAAGAGAATAAAAAGGTCAAGCCACCGTAGAAGCCTAGCATGAAACTCATCCCCTGCCTACCGTTTAGTGGCAGAACTGAAAATGTACGTTTCTCAGATCAGGATTCAAGTATTTCCGTTTGCGTGCAGACGGACTGATTCGACCAAGGCGGAGAAACGAGACGACCCACGTTCAATAAGACGGCTGAACGCACGCGTGCGAATAGATGTTTCGTCCCCTCGCCCGCCTCGCACGGCGTGGATGAGTAATCATTGTCGTTACTCTGATTGGCTGGTTGCGCATGGTGCGCTGTGCATTGAAGGCGTGGTCGCGCGAGCAGGTATGTGCTGGTCAGGACGGCAGGAGGCCTCACTGCCATGTGTGCGCACCGCGCGACGCACGTGATGGGCCAGAGACGCAAATGCAGGCCAGTAGTGCCCGGCTAAGTCGCCGACGCCGGATGTCAACCTCCGCTCTGGCGGGCTGGGACGTGCCGTCTGGTCCGCCGGTGCAACCGCCTGCCACGCGGACTGGCGAAGGCAGACACGCAGACTGTGGTGGCTGGACAGCCGTCTGCTGCAGGGCTGTTCCCCACAGAGAGACCGCCGCCGCATAGACGGGTAAACAGCCGCTCAACCTTAAAGAGGGGTGGGTTTTTCGGATCGACAAGAGAGGTACACCGTTAGGGTGCAGAGGATACCAGTTGTTAATGCGACTTTCTGTATACCCTGGGATTTGCACTCGCACCACGTCTAGCTCGATTACAGGACCTATTTTTTTGCTCCACAGCTTTTAACTCAGGCTAAAATCCGAGTGTACCACTCAAGGGCTGGGTACATTTCGGTTAGTGGGACTTTTCGTGTAGTCTGCTTTTTTACGTCGGTAGAAGTGGGCACTACATATGATTCAGAAAATGTTACTATAGCGTGAGTCCTACCCTAATATGTATTGTTAAAATATCAGTAGCAGATGTAAAATATGTAGTCTAGATTGCGAAAATTAAATCCGAATTAAATAACAACAACAATGCTTTGGCTTCATGTTGTAACTTGTCTTGTCTGGGGACTTTCTTTACTATCTATGCTTTCAAGCTCGGGCTCGGCCTGTACCACTTTATGTTCCCTTTAGCTCATTAACATGCCCCAACTCAGGTCAGCACAGTAGTTGTAGTTTACCTCTTAAGTTCATTATCCAAAGTTTTCTTTAATCTTCTACATTTCGCAGCAATAAAAACCATAAAGAGCTTCAGTGCGATTACGGCGCACAAATAGTTGTTTCTTGGGGTATCGACGGTGAAGGGGATGAGTCGGTCCGTGGGAATGAGAGTTAGATTGCAAGGAAGCTTTTTTAGCTTAGCCTGTCACGGTTTGATGACCGAAGGAGTAAAGTTTAGATTAGGTGGATTTAAAGACAGGTGTTTGTTATGCGACCTATGGGGATGAACCTCTTGTTTGCCACTGCACCCATTTCTTATGGCCTTAACCTCTTTTTACCGGGATGGGAGGGGAGGGGGTGTGACAGGAGGGATATTTGAATCGATATTGCGAAATTCGACTGCATTTTAACCTCTTTTACGCGCAAGCCGCTGCTGCCTTTTCATGCACTGGCGGTCCTCGTGTAACAATTATTGCATTACACGCGCTGACCAAACAGAGGACTCCTGTTCCGCCGATCGCTTCACCTACAATCAAGATGTGAACTATTACGAGGATGGGGAAGGGGCATATCGACTAGCATTCAGTAATTTTGTATAACGAGGGAAGAGGACAATTTAATCACTATCAACATAGTCAAGGGTTTATCGCTTATTGATTCAACCAACGGCAGGACCCCCTACTTCTCGTTAAAAACAAATCTTCTCGGCCAGGTAGTGGACTATGGCCGATTAATTGCGAAAAAAAGTTAGAAATGGTTGTTTTTGCGTGCAGTGTATACAAACATTGCCTGGTTCGAAAGAAGTTTGATCTTCAGATCGGGATTGCCGCTCACTTACCGCAGCAAAAACCGTTCTATTGGTGAGTTCTATGACTAAGTCCAGGAGCGCAGCGTTAAGGTAAGCTGCACTCATGTATAAGGGGATAGACAAATACTGACAAACTGCAAACATGTAATAGGTTGCCGACTGTAACAAAACAGCCCTAGCCCACTTTTTATAGCACATTTTCTGGTAGCATGACGTTTTCTAGTTCAAAAGAGGACGCAAGTTAGCTGCATTACGACACATCGAACTACATGAATGAAAAGCACACTGAAAACGACTAGTAGGCCAATCTATTGTGAATCGAGTTCTTGATCTACATAGAGGGTATTTGCGGATGCTCTCTGCCCCCATCTCACTAGGCACGTCACTCGAGTTGGTGAACAAAGGATACAGCTCAGTGCTGGCAAAACCCCCTTTTGACATTTCAGCTCGGGTTAGAGGACACAGCGGTGGCTTTATAAGTACCCACGTACTACAGTCGACCTTGTGCTAAGTTCCTGGGAGGAATCTATTCTTCCCGTTAATACATTTGGATACGGCAAAGGCGGTGAAATTAGCAGAATTCAATGACGTCATATAATTTCGTGACGACTTATTCAACTGTATATGGCCATGGTTTGTTAAGAAGTCAATTTAAAAAAGGAACCAATTAAACATCGACCTTAGAGGGATGAAACGTGATAGGTAAACAAAGCATGAACTGTGGGTCTTATATGCGGATACGCATGGTGAGGGGGAAAAGGGGAAGGGAAGTTATGTAAGCAAGCCATTTCGGGTTTCAGTCAAAACGTGTCAGGCGTGATTAAGACTTAAACGCGTGGGGCAACACTGCTATGATAAGGACCGATTAATAGACGTAACCCCATTTCCTCACCGCTCATCTCAACCCCTCCCCGCATGACTGACTGCTGTCTCCATTTCCCTCTCACCATACGCGTCCGCATATCAGACCCACGGTTCACGCTTTATTTATTGATCACTTTTTATCTCTCTAGGGCGATGTTTAATTGGACAGTTTATCTTGACTTATCCATAGACTATGTCCATATGTGGTTGAATAAGAGGTCGCGAAATTATATGACATCATTAAATTCTGTTTATTTCGTCGTCTTTGGCTTGTTCAAATAACTGTACTGCTAACTCTCCCAACCCTAACCCCATCCAACATCTCGAATCGAACACTAATCTGAATCCTAAACCCAATCTCCCTTGAAAGTTAGTGCACGGTCACCTGTAATACGGGGTACTTATAACTATGCCCTTCCGAATGTTTTTTTTGGCTGAACAGATAATTATGGGTTCAGCGTGTTTTAGGCTCTATCCGTTTCTTATTTGAAGTACCTGCTAGGGTCCCCTCATCCTTTACGTACTCCAGTGATACATTCTCCTACAAATGTGAAAAAAACTAACATTTGCATCAGCAACCACATCTATCAAATTCTGCCTTTTGCTGTTCCTCAATCCTCTTTTTGTATTTCGTCAACGTCAGTGTTTGTTGGTACGTTTCAGCTCACATGTGGTCTGCTGGACGGGACTGAACACATTCACCTCATCACGCTCAACTGGCACCCAAACATCCACGTCCTGTCAACCGATACAAAATTGAAATTTTGCTTTTCATACCAATTCATACCAATTCTTTTCGGAGGCTAGCTGTTGTTTTAAAATGTACAAGCAAGGGTCAGATTTACGCAAATACAAACTCGCAATATGCAGATTTCCGATGACTAGCATTGAGGGACGAAGTTACAGTACTCACTGTGAGTTCGGACAGTCAACTGGTGCACGGAAGAGAGAGAGAGGACCGATACCGAGGAAGTCCTCCCCACGGCAAAGCAGTGCATTCCTAACTATAATAAATCTGACGCGCTTAAATCTATCATAACACGCTAATAATCGGCCTTGGAAGGCTGCCAGTGACGGTATAACTTGGTTCCGGTGACCAGTGATATGTGTTTGTGTGGGCGGCTGACCTTAGGACTGGTAGGCTCAATGGCCCCTTCTCCATGGGACGTATATGGCACTCCCGCTCAGATGGGATCTGAGCCGTCCACTAGTTTCTGTGAAAACCTGGTACGTGTCTGTTGGGCCAAGTCGTATGCGGCGCTGGCAGATGGGCCGTTTAGCTTTGTCAGCGACTGTACCCTCCTCCGGTCGTTCCGACTGTGTTTTGCCACCGGGGTGTAGGTGCACGAGGGAGGATAGAGTGCGGTATATGCTGCACAGGTCTACTATTTCTAAAAGCTAATGTCGCATCCTGACGCCCAACAGCTGTGTTGCCTTGGAAGGCCAGCCTGGATTTTTCTTAGGCCACAGGTAATAGGTAGTGCAGAAGAATTACAGAAAAAGACCAAGGAGCTAAATTACCATGTTCTAACCTAGTTCCCATAACCACCCGCCCGTGCTCCAGCTTCAGGCCGAGATATGAGCGTGGGTCCAGTTGTACATCGTGTATTTGGGTTCTGTAATAAGTTTGATGTGGCTCCGTTTGACAATGACTGTAAACGTTCCCTAGCGCAGTCAGCGGGAGCTGCGGCCGTAGCTCAGGAGTGAGAACATTCGTCTTAACTGTTCGATTATAACAGAAACATTTGGACAACTGTCGATGCATTTCTGACTTTCCTACAATCGATACGAGGATTAGAACTACTGGGAAATGATTGAAAATGATGATGACGATGGTGGTGGTGAGGAGGAGGATGAGGATAGTTTTATTGAATAACTAAAGGACATAGCCAAAGTTGAAACACGTTAAAGCTAAGAGAATAAGTACAATAAGTAGAATAGCACTAATGAGAAGAAGCACTACAGCGTACGCGTTTATTAAACGATACGAAGCAGAAAAACCGGGGAACTTCAGTGCCTGTAAGATCCTGTCAAATGAGGGAGGGTGTAGACCATTTGAAAGCCTGACGAAAACAAGACAAATGCACCTATTCCAGTGTAGTGTACAGAGGTGTCTCAAAAGCCTGCTAGCTGAAAAGGCCCACGTTGAGTATGGCAGAGTGAAGCACCGGGATCAGTACCCAGTTTATATTTAACAGAGTAGTTCTAATTTGTCATGTGAAATTCTGGTTCTGCAATAAGGTTGATGAGACTCTACTTGACATTTACGGACCCCTATCACAACCAGCGAGACGTGCGCCCGTGGCTTGGGAGCCAAGAACGCCTGTCCTACATGTTTGATGACCAACTAAACATTATGCCAACTACTTATATATTTCTGGCGAGGGCTCTAGTCTGAGCTCCAGGGCACAACGGAACATGCATGTTCCTTAAGCAGATCGGTGAGCCCCACACTATCATCATATTCCCGATCACAACCGACAAAAACAACGAGCCCGTGGCTCCATGGTAGAGCGTTCGACTCAAATACCAAAGGTCGTGGGTTCGAATCCCAGGTGTGCCACACTTGGGATTGGGTATGACTGGCTGATGACGGCTAATAAGCCAGAAATGGCCATTCCGGTCTCCCTTGTCTTTGTCGGTTCCATTACATCATATGCTACACGTTGCTATGCGACCGCCTGCGAGGGCTCTAGTCTGAGCTCCAGGGCACAACGGAACATGCATGTTCCTTAAGCAGATCGGTGAGCCCCACACTATCATATATATATATATATATATATTGCACGTCTTGACGAGTAAGTGGTATTTTCAAGTGGTTTTACCCTACCCCATAGGGTATTTAAACCGCCACACGCTAGTAGGTTCATCTCTGACCTAAGGGGATAGTGCGGCCATGACTTCCACGGGAGTTTTTGTAAGTGAAGCAGACTTGCGCAGCGCCAACCTCGCTCCCACCCTTTCTATTCCCCAACCACCGCGTTAAATAGACAAAATAAATGTATGGTGCTCTGAGGTGGGTGGGAGCACAGAGGTTGACAAGACCAAATACACACAGCTGATTGAAAGGGAGATTAATGTATAGCAGCAACTTGCGTTATTAGGAATACCCTAACAACCATGGCCTGTAGGCCCGGTTTCGTAGAAGGAGAGAATAAATCGTATGTCGGTTGGGAGGATAGTGTATTCTGCACATAAATATCAGGAGGGGTTGGAAGGAGTCAGCTGCCGGACAAGAGTACGTCCGACAGCCGCTTGAGTGGCGTCCCAAGTCTGAGAAGGTGGCGAGGCCACGTGTGAGTCAGCCTTGAAAGTGAGTGGCCGATTAGGACAGCTGGGATTGGCGAGAACCGGACAACCGCTGGTACGCATGTAGTCGTGAGAGGTTCAGCATTGCACCATGCGCGCGGAGCCGGATCAGTACAGATGAAGCTACTGAAGTGGAGTCTGCCTTAGAGTGACAAGGGTCAAATGCATTTCTTTTAAGGGATCCGGCAGAAAAAAATTAATTCCACGAGCCATTATGGCAGCCAGTTTTTGTCCATCATAACTGAAGCACAGTCTGGTTGACATCCTGGTCAGAGGTGCCTTCCCACGACGGTTAATAGCGCTCTAACCATGTCGTCTCCTCGCATGCGCGAGGGCGGAGCACGACGCTCTTGATACGGAAACGGGTTTAAGGCCAGGTCTTCGGGAGGTGAGGATCACCGGGGTTGCATTTTCTAATGACAGTGTCACCAAATAGCTAACACCCCCCATATTTGTACTTATTTATACTTGAAAAGAACCTTTATTTATAATTTGGTCCGAATATGCCATAAAAACAAGCTGGAAGATTGGCTGAGAAGAAGAAAAAGAATTCGGTTTGGAGAAATCCCCGTGTTACTGTGCCAATTCTGCTAATCGTTAACTCGACCTCCACATGCGTGTAGCTGTAAGTAAATAAGACAAACCCAAGCTTAATTATTTTTACGGTAGCCCAGAAAAAAATAAAAGCTTTGATACATTCCCCTCGTATTAGAGTTTACCTTACGCTAAATTCCAAGGGCACCTAGTCCCCTATCCGAAGCCTAACAGCAATCTTATCCTTACCCCTTCCCCGACCCGGAATTCAGCGTAAGACCACTTATATTACGAGGGGCCCCCAGTAGCATACCAAATACGTAGTGTTGTTATTTAACTTCCTGCTACTTAACCCCAATATGAGTTTGAATGCCAAGAAAGTACGGTTACTTTTCCGGCAATCTAACCTTATTCTTATGAAGATATTAGTTAAGGTGCATGACACAGTAAATAACTTATGACACAGAAAAAGTTTGAATGGCACAGTTTCTTTGTAATTGCTCCGATTTCCATAGAAAGACAGCGTACCCTTTCGAAAAAAATGCATACTTACGGCCAATGCTTGTTCACAGGGTTCACTTGCCAACCAATTGCAAAACCAGTTCGGTCTTATTGTCGATCCTATTGGCTAAATTTGTTTTGTGGGAAAAACCGGATCAATACCGCTGCTAGAAAATGACCTAATCAAGAAAGGAGCCAATAGTACCCGTACTTTTGTTTCAAAGGGTAAGCCGTGGCCACGAATTCGATGTCTACCGAA
Organism: Schistocephalus solidus; assembly: GCA_017591395.1. Taxonomy (NCBI): domain Eukaryota; kingdom Metazoa; phylum Platyhelminthes; class Cestoda; order Diphyllobothriidea; family Diphyllobothriidae; genus Schistocephalus; species Schistocephalus solidus. The sequence continues at coordinate 25,530 of WEDG01003893.1, forward strand.
TTCTTCCTAGACTGATGGAAAATCTCTCCGGTCTAGCAGAACAGTTTTAGACACAAAACAGGCAAATTGTATCAATTGAAAAGAGAAAGGGTTCATTGGAACATATTTATTGTAATACTGAAATTTCGGAGAGTTTGGTCGGCACACCAGGATCAAAGCGTTAACTACAGAATAGGGAATAAAAAAACTTAAATGAATGGCCGGGCTAGGCAACTTTGAGCAGATTGACTTATTTTTTCTTTCCCTGCCTCGGTCGTTTGGGGGATGTTTAACGGGTCTGATGGCTACTTTGCTTTGCTGGTCATCACCTAAATGAGGATGGTTTAACCCCTGCAGGCGTTGTTCGGACTGGGAGTTCTTTTGCTTCCCCTTCGGGTGAAGTCGTTATCGGGCCATGTCTGTACTGTTGACTAAGTTCAGCGTGACCATCCTGTTTTGGTCTTTATAAGCTGCAGGAAGTTCAAAATGCCTGTTGGTGGAGTCGGCGTCTAAATACTACGCGTCAAGTATTTGTCATTCTGACTCGAATATTCCACTTAAGATGGATGCTGAAACGGACAACCTATTGCCTTTCCTCGACCTACCTACTGAAAACCATAAACTAAACTCAAACAGCAATCAACATCTTTCTCAAAAATGTAGCAATGTATACGCTATATTCCAGAAAGTTGAAACACATCGCCACACGACAGTACAAAAAATGGCTGAACGACTATACCTTAATAACTTCCTAATATTTATGGGTACTCAAGCCGTTTATCGAGTAAAACAGGCGCTAAACGAAAAGGCGATGGCTGAAGGGGCAGCATCCCTAAAGTTGGTGTCATTAGGTAAAATAGAGGAGTCTCCGTGGTGGTTGCTTGATTGTTACAACCGACCAGAGTAGGCATAGCCCACAGAATCCAGGCGACAATTCGCCCCTGTTTGCTGTAACCTAAGGATACGCTGCAACTTACCGGAACTTCGGCAACTGGGTAACTCGGAGGCTAGACATAAACTTTCCGATTGCAACGCACGTAGGAAAAACTGGTCCGGCGCAGCTCAAGGAAAAAACTACCCATACTTGAGGTCGGTATTCAGGTGCCGACTCCAACAACAGGCATCTTGACCTTCCTACAACTCATAAAGTCCCGCATCATTACGTATACAAAAACCAGCACAAAACGGCCGCATCGAACCTGACGACCTCATTCGAAAGGGATAAACAGAAACCCCAGACCGCACAACTCCTGCAGTGGTTCAGCCATCCTTATTTGAGGTGATGATTAATAAAGCAAATTGACAGTTAGGCCCGCTGAACATCCGCCAAAAGACCGAGGTGTGGATAAAAGAAAGAACTATATCGGCTCAAGGCCGATTGACAGACCAGTCGATGCTTCAACGATGGTCTGCCAACCAAGCTCTCCGAAACGTCAGCATTACAATAAATATATTCTTTCTCAAATTATCATACCGGAATTCTTGACTTTGTAAAAGTGAGAAACCTCTTATCTAGCTGGATAGCAAGGACATATTATTAGCCCAAGGGGTATCGTTTATTGCAGACTTGCCGATATAATTTGGCATAAAATCCTTTTAAGAGAACTCAAGTTTTCCCGCGTAAAACCGACGAACAAATTCCCTCCAAACGATATTGAAGTTTTTTTCATTACCAACGTTGCGATAAGAGAACGGCTGCAGCCGGATGCCTCACTCTGAGACAGTCGTGTGAGTTATTGATTTATGCACTTCACACCGGTTAAAATTCATCGATTATTTTAAGCATATCCAACTTAGGTCCAGGTGCATACAATGCCCCATACACTATGAACAGTTAAAAACATGAGCGATTGACCTAACATTTATTGATTTTCCACGATTGTCTTGTAGTAAGGCTCAGGCAGACGAGCGGTCAAAAGTGAGCGTCACATTGAGCATTCTGAAAACTCCGCCTCTAAACTGACTTTCAAACAAACTCATCCAGATTAATATCATCTCTTATTTTCCCTACATACACTGCTTTAGGCACACTAGGAATGCAACAACATGCCCCGACTGAGGGTACATAGGTGACCGACTAACAACATGTCAGTAGGTGACGTGGTATATAAGCATTTTTGATCGTTACCTGACTGGATGGTGACAATTGTACGGTTATTTCGCCGAGGTTAAAGGCCAACAACCCTTTTTACGCAGGGACCGGGGTCAGATTTGCAGTCATCTTCCGACAAATTTCTTTCGTTCGGAATGGCCTATATGCCACCCTACCTCGATAGGACACGGAAATCTAAACGCCCCTTCCCCACAATACGCATGGTTAGATACCAAATTTCAAGAGTAAATATTGCAGTATCCTAACCCGAGCACCATCCCTAAGCCTAACTTTAATCGTAACCCTAAACCATATTTTTCTGAATGCTAGCGCAAAGCTACCTGTGCTATGCCTGTTCCCAGACGGAGGCATATAGGCTTGTTCTCAGGAAAGTTCCTCAGGTTTCGTTAGACGGATATAGTAAGCTCTATTGTCTAACTGGCGTCATTTCAGGAGCACTGATGACGCCACGAGGAGCTGAAACATTAGAAATTTCATTATAAAACTGAATTGAACATGAGACATACGTGCCCACAGTTGGTATCTTTCGGAGGAACATGGTGGACTAACTTTGTGCGAGAACAAATCTGTTAGAATACAGTCCAAAGGGCATCTATTTTCTCTAATAACCTGTTGTTGCTGCTACTCCTTATTCTTATCCGCCCAAACCTCTAACATATAAAAGTATTTTGCCACGATCATACTTTTTAGGTTCCGCTGTTTTAAACTAAATGTGATTCGAAATCTTAGCTGATTAAAACTCAATAACCAAGATCAAAACGACCGAATGTATCGAGCAACCCATCGAAACTTTAAACATTTACAGGCAATCCCTGCACTGAGAGCATTCTATGCTCCTAACAGGAACAATTAATCAGCCCAAAGGTTACATCCATTCGGCTGGAGAAATGTGCAACTTCGATGAGTGTCCTTCGAGAATTAAGAAACGACCTTCGATAATCGACAACTGAATACAAGACTCCCAAAAGGCAGACCAAGAAACCCTCACAGTTTGCTGCGACAATCGAACCCCGAATCAGTGCACAGCAGAAACCCGCATGTACGTACCCTCCGAAGAGCACTAACAGATGTAGGAAGCAGAATCACACCTATTCCTCGGTGATGTGTGGGCATATGCCAAACCCCGCAGGGGAACCAACCGAATGTCTTACCAAGGGCATTATACAAAACATTAGCCGTGTCTCCCGGGCACAGCAAGAGACCAGCCAAAGGTCCACGCAAATTTGGAAACAATCTGAATTAATTGGGACTACCGTCTTCCTTTATATTTGTTTGCAGCAAGCAAACCAGAGCTAAGACAGAAGACCAACTACTGACTACTAACACGAAACCAACAGGCAAAGGCTCCAGGGCACGACTAAACCCAGAGGATAGACGGGAACCCGACTGAAGATACCGGATCTTTAACTAGATGTCTATGGGACTAAGCGAGAAACATATACGCCAGTGCACAGGAGACCGTAAACAACAGCGACGGCAGAACAAAGACAAGATTCCGTAGTAAAAATTCTATGATGGAGTATATGACAGTAAGGACAACATGATGAACGTCTTTAACTGGAACTCCTCACAAAGGGACATAACAATGCGGAGCGAGGGGGCAGTAGAAAACAAGTTACGGTAACACAAATGCGTCGCCAATTAAATGCGGTATAAAGGCAAGTAGAAAGAAAACACGCAGATTTAAATGATCTCAAAAGGGGACGCGATAGATAAACTGTACAAATCAGCAAAACGGTGCATCTTGTGAGGTTTTGAAGTTTCGTGATGGACGTGAGATCCAAGCAGGTAACGCTCACCCGGTGCACACTAATCTATGCATCATTCTTGGACCCATTGACAGCTTCGACGGCATGGTCGCCGGTTTCATCGGTTGCCTTGCACTTCGCGCTGGGAACATTTTCCGGCTCCTTGACTTCGTCAATGGGCCGCTTGACGGCTCTCCTCGGACCTTCCACACCAGATCCAGAGAGGTCGGCAACCTCATCTTCATCGACTTCTTCGTCATCCTCATCCTCGTCTTCATCTTCTTCGTCCTCATCATCAAGATCGTCTACGTCTTCATCTTCAGCACCTACAGTGAGAGGTGCTAATGATAATTCTTGAAGGTACAAAGAAAAAACGAAAGGTAAGGAGAGGACGACTTACCCGGAACATAGTCTTCTTCATCATCTTCCAGTTCTTTGCTACCCTGAAGCGCAGAAATTCCAACTTCTTCCTCCTCCTCCTCCTCGTCTTCATCGTCGTCCTCGTCATCACCCTCCGCTACGTGTGACCCATTCTTTTCCGGCACGACTTCTAGTCAAAGACATGATTAGTCATGTGATCACCTACCTTTAAGTGGTTTATGAACGGCTTCTGAGGCGTCTTCGATCACAGGCTCTTCCTCACCACTCCTGAGAGGAGATCAGGTTAGACAAGAGACTTACTGGTCGAGCCCATCTAAGTATTTTAATTTGGGAAGGACGGAGAATACTTCTTTACGATAGTCCTCAACAGCAGCAATATCGCAGTTGTTAAGTTCAAGAGACTTGAGATTGGCAAGGCTAGCCAGAGGAGACAAATCAGCTACAGCCTTCAGTTTGTTCCCGGACAGGTTAAGAACCTCAAGCTTAGGGCATTCCGTCAGGGATTCGAGGCCATCTACAATGGGATTCTCCGACAGATCCAACTGCAAATTCCCGAGTTAGAACATGACATACCTTAGTAAGTTGGGGAAGAGCTGGGAAGCCCTTGAGTGTAGTTAATCCAACACCCACCAGACTGAGCCTCTGGAGGTTGGTGTACTCGGTAGTTATGCCCTCAATCTCAGTAGCAGTGCATCCATCAAGATTTAAATCTTTGACCTAATGGGCAAATAAATGCCTACAAAATACTTACTTCAGAAGGTTGCTTGTCCTTAATTTCAAGCTCCAGGCGCTGAGACATTGGGATGACGGACATCATCTAAGACTGAAGACGACAAATACAGAGCGCAAGAATGGAACCAGCGATCGAAAATGTGCAGGAAATGCTAATCTCGTTATGCATTAAAACACCGAAGCAAAACATGAAATAAAGTACTGGATAGGCAAAGAAACGATAGAATGAACATTTTATACGATAAGATTGATTTTTTAAATGTAAAATTAAATGGCAAAAACTTTTTAAGTTGATTGCTAGTTGATTGACTTATGGCGCTTGAACATACTCGTGTACTCATGACGATTGGGGAAACATACGCGAAGAAACCTGTGGTATGTAACCATTTTTAGAGAAACCAGGAGCATATTTTCTAAAGTATGTGCGGTGATTTAAAATTAAGCAAAGTCTCGAAGTGCCCTAATAGGACTCCTTACTTTGTGCCTTAATACATAATGAAATGCGAATTAAATGTTCTTACATTTTTTGGGAAGACGTTGACCAGAACTGAGTAAGATGGCATCTGTCAGAGTGCGGATTGCTTCTTGCCAAATGCCTTGACCTGTGGGGCATAGCGGGACATTTTGGAGAACTTTATTTTGAAGCGAATTCCAAATGTTCAATAGCCACTTCTATCACTTGACTGACTCTGGTTAGCAAAGTAGTATTCCGATTTCCTCTTCGATGTGTCTAGGTGGGTGATAACAAAGAATTCGTGAAAGTGATAGCAAAAAATCTATGCAACTTATCTCAGTGGTCTCTCTTGGATTCAGTTCTTTATCCTCGCCATGGTGTAGCAACGGAAGCAAATTATCTTTTTTTAAACGAAGCCCGGCAACATCATTCTACGGATGGTTCTACGTCAGTCTTGATCAAAACCTCAATTTTTCGCTAATTATTCGCGCTCATAGTGCAGGATATAATTCCCACTGCATTTATGTACTCTTTTTGAGAAGAATGAAAAGAGTACAATTAAACTCACACAGTTCTTAATCTTTCCATTTAACATCAGCTTCACGCCAACATACTCGAAGCTGCTCCATTTATCAATTTGAAAATTGCTAATTTTGAGGGTTACGTGCTTCTGACCGAAAATTAAGCTCGAATACACATTAGCTTTCCATGTTAGCAAATGAATCCACTCAGAAAGGACTTAATTTACTTGGGATGCTAAATTCCGCAGGTCATTATAACTTGAAGATAGCAACCTAGTAGCTACTTGCGCGTGCCCTTAGAATTCAGTTTAAAATTTTCAACCTCCGATAAATTTATTCCTTTCACAATTTAGGTATACTGGTAACTCTTACGGACTTTATTTATTAAGATTTGGACTCTATTCACATACTCTTTATCCTCACATGCGTACTGCAGGACAGCAGCGGAAACGACTGATATCCTCCTCCTGTGCACTTCTCGTCAGCAGCTCTGCGAGATTTTCCAGTCTACAAACGGCATGAGTCATTTCGATATTTTATTCATAAATTTGATCTTGTTAAATTCTTCTTCCCATAACTTCAACAACCTTTATCGTTTTTGCGATCTATCATGGAAGTTGAAAATATATCCTTCGGGAATCTTGCAAAATACGTGGCAATGCTGAGGGTCAAACTAAGGGCACCAGTGTATGGGAAACGACGGTGATACCACTATGCTATCACCACATGACAAACTCGGTGATTTCAATTCTAATACTGGAATAAGCACTAGTCATAATACGAATTACTAGTAATTCTGGACATTTTTCATTAAAGTCGCCTTCCGTCAAACGGGCCAAGAGTTTAATAGGTTTGTTGGATGTCAGTTATGAGGACGAAGCGTGTGAGACATGCTTTAAACTGCTTCAAAATTTTAGCCATACAAAAAGCTTTTTCGTCTAGGCCAAGCATACCCCAGCTGCGACATGAGAACATCCCAAAGGCCTCCAGAAATTATTTTAGAAAACGAAACCCAAGCAGCGCTTCTGTTAGAACGAAGAATGACCTTACGGAGATCGCAAAAACAAGCGTTTTTCAGCCGGAATAGGAGCCGAGGGAACGGCTGAAAATGAGGGAACTAAGGAGAGAATTGAGGGAGAGAATTTGCAGAGGGAAGAAAAGACTGAAAAGCAAAGATGGTCAAATATTCCAGATCAAAGAGTCTTTCCTGTGACCAAAACCTATAAAAATGAGGGCTGGGTCTCTCCAACGAATCGATCATTGAACGTCCTCTCCGAAAGTGTACAAAGTTTGTTCAACAAGCCAGATGAACTTAGAAACGTAGTGTATGAAATTGAACCACACATTAAAGGTTTCAATTAAACATGACTTTTTGCTGACGTTGCTGATTTCGAAATATCCCTTAGAGGATATGAGCACTTCAGGAGAGATAGACCAAGTCGAGGAGGAGGAGGAGAAGGAAGAGTCATAGTTTAGGTCACTCGCAAGCTGACCGCTATGACTGACGTCCATATTCCATTACGTGGTGTGGGAATCTTATGCATTACTATATCTTCTAAGTATTCCATACCACTGACGATATCGGTTGTGTACCGTTCGCCTTATAAGACTTCCAATAAGGATCCCATTCTCATAACGGAACTGTAAAAAGCCAGCGAGAAGAAATATGTCCGCATTATTGCGGGATTTTAACGCTTCTAGTATTGACTGGAAAACATGGCCTGCCAATGGAATGCCAGATAAATTCAACCACAAACTACTACAATGGGTAACGTATAAACTTCTTTATCAGAACGCAAACTTTGTAACACGGACGAGAGAAGGACAGCAGCCAAAATTTATTGACCTAATTTTTACCCGAGATGAAGAAAATGTGCTAGACCAACAGGATCGATCGTATAAAAAAGGAAAGTGGTTGGTTCAAATTCGAAGATAAGTGAATTCTCGAATTTTAAACAGATTATTTTCGTTTCCTGTCCAAAATATTAGCTTAATTGTTGAAAATTTATTCGTATTTCTAACTCTTTATCAACTGCACACACATGCAGTTATTGCATTTAAAAATAGGGAGAAATATACGGTTTTAAACTGTTTCACCCGACATAGCCTCATAAAGTTCTTACAGCTTTACTTAAAAAGGACGGAATCTAAAAATTAATTCTATAACTAGAGTTGACATTTTGTAAGCATACTTAATTTCCAGTGAAAAATAATTTGCTGTAGTTGCTATATCAGTTGAGATAACTTTTCTTCCTGTATAGCATCTTCGCTAATTCTATTTTCAGTCTAAACTCGTTACCTGGAAGATTTTTGCTTGCAGTGCTTTGCGTAAAACATATCGTACAAATAGTGTATCTCTTATTACGCAAAACGTCACTAGTGACACTTTTTCTTTCGTATTATCACTTTGAAGAATACTGATATTTTAGACTCAATATTAAACCTCAGTCAGCGCTAAGACGCAAATGTCCTCTTAGCGCAAAACTTCCACTAGAGCAACCCACCGTAAAAATGAAGAACCTAGACCTTGATGCCCTGGAAAATATTAATATTTTTACGTCTCAATATGGTTCATTGTTCACGATCCTTGGTACCATTTTTGACGGAAAGTTGTATTTACTAACTTCTCAACAATGTTAGAAACTTGAGACATTTGTAAACATGGTTAGTACCGAGTCATTTGACCGACATAAGAGAAGTTTCAACTTTCTTTAAAAAACATCCCTACGAGCGAAATTCCCCTGTACGTCGCATTTCATTTCATTTACTCATGCGGCTCTAATTTTAAAGTCGTGGAAGCTAAAATGTTGTCTTCTCGTAGCAAAAACCCACCAATTCTGGTCAATATTTTCCGCGATTGAAATGGACATTATTTTTCTCTAAGCGTGAGCACTCAGCTCAATATTCGAAGAAAAACAAGCTTTTTATCTGTAGAGTCAAAACCGCCAATGGAACGTCAGGTTTCACTCTCATTAGCAAACGAGAAGCCTAGGTCTACATCTATTATACAAAAATTATCTCAGAGGTTGGCCCTTTAGCTAATGTTAACCCACGGTCCTCATGATCAACAGGAATTTTGATTCCACTTGAATCTTCCACGTTCACCTTGTTCCTGATTCGAGTAAAATCATGTCAACGCCATTTCTTTCCCCTTCCAAGCAAACCACGCCTGCTATATCTGTCAAATCTAGTAAACCTAAGAAAACTCCCAGTAAATCTGAGTCATTTGCTAATATAGGCGTCAAAATCAGTAATGTAATTACCGATTCGAAAGTTGCTTACAGCTCAGCATCTACAACAGATGCGAACGCTCACGTTAGCATTTTTCCAAGCCCAAAATGTATCAAAAATCCCCAAATAATCAAGTCTTCTAATTATGTTAACAGTTTTCCGAAGTCATTTATTCCTTTCTCAAATGCTCGTTTTCTGCCAATTTATGCTAACTTCCCTCAAAATCTCATTTCTGTGCCACGCCCTACCTTTCCCACGTCAAAGTTTAGCCTTCCCTTCCATGGTTTTCATCCGAATATGCCGTTGTACAATAATCTCAGTTCTTTTAACATTAAAATTTTGACAAATTGTAGACCAGAGCAATTTTTTCCCACCTTTTGTTTCTTCTCTCCAGTTTTCTTCTCCGCCACCAAATCTTCCTTTTTTATAAATACTGGTGAGCGTAACGTGAAGCTCAGGAATACTATCAGTTTAGTTTCACTCAATGCGAGATCAGTTGTTAATAAGATGGCTGAGCGTTGAACAGTAGCTTTTGAGCTTGATCCAAATGTGCTGTGTATCACCGAAGCCTGGGCTCACTCTTATTTCTGACTCGACGCTTGCTTTAGATACTTTCAATTTGTACCGACAAGAAAGCACTGAAAAACGAGGCGGTGATTGCCTTCTTTATATTAAGTAATTTTTTGAACATTTCCCTTTTCAGTTGAGCATTTCGTCCTTTTCTGGAAATGCATGCTTTGGTTCTGTCATCCTGCCGCACAATAAAAAAAAACGGTAATTGACTGTGTCTATAATCCTCCGTCTTATTCTGGCAATGAAAGCGAGCTCTGTGAACTATTAGAAAAAGTTTCAGAAGCTCAATTTGATGTCCAAATAATCGTAGACTATTTTAGTCTGCCAGACATTGACTGGCAGACAAATTCCTCCCCACAAAAACTTCAGAAATTAGTCAAGTCAAGTCAAGTTTATTAAGGGAAAGATAGGCAAACGCCTTTGAACTCCCTCGATAATATTAACTTTTCAAATTTGTCCCAAATGGTTATCTCGGTGACTAGAAATGAGAATATTTTAGACTTGATTTTTACAAATGATGTCCACCCTCTCTTTATGAATTTCCATCGTGATCTTTTCACAGGTGATCACGCACTTATTCATTGTTGTTTTCCAGTTTCCCTTTCTAAAAAGCCGGAGATAAAATGCAATAACCTCGACTTTGCTAACACAAACCATGAATTAATAAATAATTTCGTAAGCAATCTAGATTGGCATAGCATATTTTCCATCAACGACCCAAAATTCTTCCATGAGCTCTTGCAGATCCTCACAGAAAAAATTCAGGCTTTTATCCCGTTTAAGATTTCTAATTTAAATATAGCTTCTTCTACTGTTCCGCATTTTCTCCAGAACAGACTTAAAAATTACGAAAACAACTTAAAGATTCATCTAAAAGCTCTTTTTCAGTTCACTTTAAGGACTGCACAAATATTTGAATTAGCATTGAAAATTAGGATCACGCGAGATAGGCATAGGGTGTCTCGGGCACTAAGTGATGCCACACGGGCTTCTTTTGCAGAAGATTTGGAACGTAAGAATTCAAGGAAAACTTTTCAATTGGATCAAGAGTTTCTTGTCTTTCAGAGTACAGAGAGTTGTTTTTGGAAACTCTAGCTCAGAATGGGTAAAAGTAGAAAGTGGTGTTCCACAGGGTTCTGTTTTGGGCCCCCTAATCTTCCTAATCTACGTGAACGACTGTCTCAATGACCTAGATTGTGAAGCTGTCATGTTTGCAGATGACATTAAAATATGGACTGAAGTCAGCTGCGCTGATGACGCAAAAGGGTTACAATCGAATATCGACAAACTAAGTGCCTGGTCGGCTAAGTGGCTTCTTAAGTTTAATGTATCCAAGTGCGTGATCCTACATCTAAGCGCCGGTCGAAAAGTATCTCTGAGACACCAGTACTTTATTAATGGCACTGCATTAAAAGATGTCGAAACATACAAAGATCTGGGCATGTGGACAACTGCGAATTTGATGCCCTCAGAACACTGTAAGAAAGCAGTCCAGAAGGCGACATGTACACTACATTGGATCAGACGTGCGTTTAAAATATTCCCCCCTGATCTATTCGGAAAAGTCTATGGCGCCTTTGTGATACCACATTTAGATTACGGAGTACCAGCTTGGATACCGTGGATGAAGAAAGATGTGGACCTCCTCGAACAGGTGCAACGGAGAGCAACGAAGATGGTTGACGGTCTTAAGACTTTACCGTACCAAGACAGATTGAAAAAAAGCTTGACTTATTTTCCTCTTTCCTACAGGCACTTACGGTGTAGCCTGCTCTGGACATTCCGGATTATCCGGGGCCATGATTCCACCCTGAGATCGGAGGATTTTTTCGACTTTGCCTGCACAACTCATCTGCGTGGTCATCCTTACAAGGTTAATAGCGAACGCACGCGATTGAACCTCAGAAAGTTTTGTTTCAGCCAACGAGTGGTTCGACCTTGGAACTCGTTACCAAGCGAGATGGTTACCTCTGAAAGCATTATTGATTTTAAAAGAAGGCTTGATTGCATTGTATTTGACAAAAAGACGACTGTCACAGCATGATTTCTTAAAACCAGCCTTTTTAAAATCTTTCGGGCTCTACTTTTTCTTCCATAATGTTTCGCCTATGGCTGTGAAAAACGCGTTTGAAGTTATCTTATGCTTTGACTCAAACATTTTAAAATGTACAACATTTTATATTGACTGTACGCATGCAATAATAACTTAACATTAATAGGGTCATCAAGGGCAATGCCTGTAACCCTTCAAAATATACAAATATACATATACAATTCATCAAAATCTGTTGCACAAGTATTCCATGTTCGGTTATCGGCTAAGCATCGGCATGTCATTCCGCCTTCACTTGATTGTGAAAACAATTTCGTTACAGAGGAGTTTGGGCAAAGCAGAATTGTTAAATTCATTTTTTGCCAACCACTTTACCATTGACACTAGCCTAACTCCCTCAATTCCTCTGCTTTCAAATTCAAATTCAATCTTAATAACCATTAATTTCTCACCTTCAAGTATTCAAAAAGAAATATCTCACTTAAAAAATTCGCATTCGGTTGGAACTGATAACATTCCAAACTCACTTATTAAACAGTTAAGAGATTTTCCACCCTTAATTAGCAAATTATTCTCAGCATTTCTTGAAAACGGTTTCTTCCCGATTATTGGAAAACTTCTATTATAATACCAGTTTTTGAATCTGGTTCCCGCTCTGACATTCATAACTATCGCGGTGTTCATAAAATGCCATCTCTTGCTAAACTCTTTGAAAAACTAATTGCAAAATAAATTTGCTTAGACAGTGCCTTGCCGGTGCTAACCAAATATAAATTCTAAATAAATTCTTAAATTACGGATTTTTGCGAAAGTTATCAAATTCTATACTCCTCCCAACATGGCTTTTTATCGGACCGCTCTTGGGAAACCTGCCACATGTCTTTTCTAAATCTACTAACCTCTCTTCGTAATGAGCATCTATGTGAAGTATTTATCTATGTTGATCTTAGTAAGGCATTCGATAAAGTGCCTTATAGACGACTTCCAACTAAACTAGAGGCTATAGAATTTCGTATTCCCCTTACTGAATTTATTAGATCACACCTACCTGATCGAAAATAAAACGTTTTAGTGGGGTCCTCATACTCAAGTGCTACCCCGATTGGGAGTGGTGTCCTTCAAGGTACCGTATTATGTCCTTTGTTGTTCTTACTTTACATAAATGATATTTCATTGATAGCTAAACATTCTCAATCTTATATTTATGCTGATGACCTCAATGGCATGTATTCCTTCTCTAACTCTACAGCCGAACGAGGCCTAGAACAAATTAATTCGGACTTAGACTCTCTTTTGGCGTGGAGCTCCACATGGCTAATGGACTTCTCACCTAAGTGTCGCTACATGTGTTTTGGGCCCGTAAGGCTGCCGCAACCTGTTATTTTTAAAGGTTGTCCTATGACTGAATGTTCCTATATCAAGGACTTTGACTTAAGCTACACCAATAAATTAGATCCTTCGCCTCATGCCGATAAAATTATGGCCAAAGCTGCTCAGATTTGCGGTTTTATTTCTTATAATTTCTACTTTCCTGAAATTAAATTAAGACTTTATCGTATATTTTTACTTCCCATTCTTGAAATTTGTTGTCCTTTCGTCGGTTTAATGAACGAATCTAGCCGTTCAAAAATTAAAAATGTCCAAAGATATTTCAAAAAAATCCTGCATTCGACTCTTTAAAATATTGCCCAGTCAACTAAATGCCAACTCACGAAGCTAAAAGTTCTTTGGGTCAGGAGATGAGAGCAGGCTTTTGTCTCATTTTTCAACTAAATACTAGCTCAAATCTCCCCAAGCTTTCTGTCATTACCCTCGTTACTCTTCCTTATAACCTAAAAAATTATGCACTAATTATACCTCCTCCTGGATCCTCCACGTGTAAGCGCTCTCTATTCTTTGCTTCTAGGTATATCTTTCTTTGAAATAACTTGCATATTGAAATAAGGTCGTTAACTAGTCGATCTGCATTGAAGCAAAGACTGCACATTTATCTTAACACTGATTCTATTAACCTTTTATTTTCCCTCATCTTTTCCAAGCAGCTTTCTCTATGACTCAGAGAAGGGACCATGGGAAATTTGAGTGGCTCTCTTGAAACTATTTTTCTTTACCTCGAGTCCCCCATGAACCATGATACCTCCTTATATAATCAGTCATTCAAACGACGAAGTCATTCGGACGTACACATTCGGAAGTACACAGCCTAAAACGCTGCCATTTCTTCGGATACTTACCATCATCAGAATTAAATTCTGGATCCAAACATGCTGATGCTTCAAGTTCACTGACGCCTTTTTGCGAGATTTTGTTTCATGCACCATAGTGATCAAGAACGAACCATATCGACGTTTCATTATATCATTCTGAAATGCTACTGCAGCATTAGCCTAATCTACCACCTTACCTTATTTTCCTTAGCAGTTTTTTTCTCCTACCCTCTATTCGAAAATGGAGGCCTATTTAACTCTGCCTCCATTTTTAAGGTATGAGTTTTTTTTCACTGCATATTTTCTTGTTCACTATTAATTTCAAAACATCACTAACTGCTGACTTAGCAGAACAAGTTCTGCCTAAATTTGTAAATATTTGTACATTTTTACCGGAACACATTGTCATAATTTTATTTCGTTACTAATGTTTGTTTAGACAGTGCCTTTCCGGCGCTAAATAAAAAATATAAATGCTTAAGGGTCAAGCGATCACATTACGCTGTACTTCAAATTCTCACTGTTTTCCACACCAAATTTGCCCGATATGTAGGAAAGAAACATTTGGAAGGGGGACTACTCATTTATGAGAAGACAAATGTCAGCGTCAGTTGAAATTGGTTTCGAATTTAATGTCCTTTGAGCTTACGAGTTTTTAGTCTCTACCTCAATGTAGAAGACACGGTGCTGGGAAAGTCACTTTAAGTCACTTTATTAGTCACTTTATTGAGGGAAGTAGGCTTTCGCCCTTGAGCTCCCTATTCACATGCAAAAATTTCAATAGTACAAAACGTTTACAGTGATATATCTGACAAATGAAAATGAAGGGTCATCGATATGTTCACGGTGAACTAGAAAAGATGCAGTAAAAAACTCCTACGGTTAAATCAGAGGCGGAGTTCGGCGAGCCACCGATTTAAAACAAAATTAGGAGAAAAAACTGCTTCACTAAAAAAAATAAATAGCTAGATGCAATGGGATAGTTCTGTGATGTTGCTGAAAACGTATGAGGGTTCGGAATGCTCCTTGTCGTGTGAGAGATAATAAAGCAGTCAGAGTTACTGTTTGTAGCCACCAGTGGAGGTGAGAGATGAGGAACTCCTCGTGAAACACCAGGGTCAAAACGAATAGGGGACAGTAGAGGTCATGAGATCATCATCGAGATGCGACCTTGCCGACTGCATAGTCTACCAATCAAAGAGGTTAAACCATCAGAACCTGCCTTGATCATCAACTGAACCTGGAAACCATCGTCGGAGTTGCAAAATCGGAGTAAAGTATCAAGGTTGTCAAGAGTTGGCGATGCTAGTTTAAAAGAGGGGGTGGGGGACGAAAAAGTGAATGCAAAGATTGACTCTGCAGAGGATGATGAAAATATAATTAGAGACCAATATAATATCAAGGGAGCTGCCTCAAATACCAGGATGATCGTTTTCAAAATCCAAAAGTTGCGAGTTTGGGAAGGAAACAGACAATAAGGACTTTATCTCTTCCATAATTAAATGTTTGCGTAATTTTGTTTTGAAAATAGCTAATGTGGATGACAACCTAATTTGCAGTGGAAGATTATTCCAAATGAAAGCATATTTGGAGGCACAAAAACTGAGAACGATTAGATGTGGAGCTAAGGTGTGGTGAAATGATCATGGAGGAATTATGAGTGGCATAGGGTCGATCTACCGGAGCGAGAGCGTTAATTCGTGGGAGATTTGGGCTAGAGTTTAACGCGAAACAGGATGCAGAGACCGGCTTCGAGTCTTCTAACCCATATGAGAGGGATGCCTGAGGGCTACCCACTGGCAAAAACTACACACCCGAGCGAACCCGATTGAATTCCGTCGCAGGCTTCAACACGCCGGAGGGCAATGGCGAGCCTCCACCTGGGGTCAGAGCATTGCTGATCACCCTGAACCCGATGCCAGGTAAGTTTCGACCTTTCATTATCTCATTCTGAAATGCTACTACAGTATTAGCCTACTCTATCCATTTACCTACTACACTCTATTAGAAAATGGAGGTCTATTGAACTCTGCCTCCATTTTGAAGGTAGGATTTTTTTAACTGCCTATTTTCTAGTTCAAAATAAATTTCAAATCATCGCTATCTATTGCCCTAACAGGACAAGTTCTGCCTATATTATTAACTATTTATACATTTTATCTGCACACATTGTCATAATTTTATTTCGTAAGAAATGTATGTTTTGACAGTGCCTTCCCGTCACTAACCAAATATAAATTCTAAATGGGGATGAGGGGGAGTAGTATTGCGTGCCATAGCAAGGATGGCATATGATAGTGCTGCATGAAGTAAAGATGTTAGTTGGGTGTGGGTAGTGCGTCATGATGAGCTTGTGAGCATTTGATTAAGGAGTAGGACGTTGGTGTGAAAGTGGATGTGATGGTTGTAGGAGGTGAAAGGTGTTGTTGAGGGTGAGAATGCGCAAATATAAATTCGAAATTGGAAACACCAAACTTGACCCCAAACCTTATTGCAACCATTACTCTACGAACTGTTCGTTTTTTTTACGAAAATTCTACCCCATTTCCACTCAAAATACACGCGGCGTGTAGGCAACATCCAATTCTCCTAAATTAGCGTTTGTTATGATTACCTAGTTCTCCAGTTTCTGCGTTTGTGACTGACTAAGCGACTCATGACGAAGTGTAACAGGCCTTTACACAACCCCCCATAAGCGCGGTAAATAACAAAAAGACACGTTACTGTCCTCCATGATTGTATACCCGATATAAATAAACATTAGAAGTAAGCTCCAACCTGGATTATTTGGGAGCGTAAATATCTCCGTCATTTCCTGAGCCTAGTGTAGAATGTTACCACAGACTTCTCGATTTTGGTAAAGTCCGTATAGACCGCTAGCGTGTTGCCGGTTACCCACTGACGTCACATGAATTAGCCCATTTGAATCTCCTGCGTTATCCTACCTTTCATTCTCACACTTCCTTGTACATATTGCTTTATTCATTAAAAATATGAAAATCGTCTGGAGGCCCCATAAATGCCGAGGAAAAATTGACGTTCCCAACTTTGACTAAAGGACGGCTTGTTATTTTGTTCCACATAACAGTATATATAAGTGAAGGCAAGTTCAAGTAACCGTCAGAGGCTACATGCACAGGTTCTAACTCCAAACACTGACACACATTTTTGATGCATTTATTTTAGGATTAACATAAAACCACGTTTATACTTGCATCTGTCTGAATGCGGGATGCTGTAATAATATGCTAATTGATGTTGATATAGCACCTATTGTGTGCTGTCAATCCCCAATGGAATTTGGGATTCCGATTAAAGACTCTGCTTATTTCCGTCAAAAAATCAGCCAAAGTATTTCACTAAGCACATATCAAACAGAAGCTACCCGAGGAGAGCGAGTGCTGCCAATGTAATCACGGAGTGCGCTATATAGAGGCACATTAATAAACAAGATTGTCCATTGCCTGCACGACATGTTTTGCACAAACAGCTTCGGGGTCCACAGAAAGCCCCTGAGTAGATTAGGTGCAAGGCGAGCGTATGGACTAAGTCCGTGCAATTCCTCACTGCTTATACGTTATTTCTAAACTAGAAGGCAAGATTCAGTGATGGACACGCCGATTGTTTGATTGAGGTGAAATTAGAGATGCAAAAACGGGAATTTTTCCCACCCTCCTGCAATGGCACAATCTTCTGACTTGATGAATTCGACTTAATTTCAAATGGGGTCACTTCCTGATTTTTTCTTTATTCCACATTTTGTTTTGGAAAATTTACCTCTTTACAATGTACTTAGACAGCTGTTTAAACACGGAATATAAGGTTGTAGCTGCAGTTTGAGCGGTGAAAATCCAGTGGAGTAGACAACACCAACGCTTCAGAACCTACCAGTTATTGCTCCTTTGAAAGTTTGTTTAGACTTTCGAACAGTGCCCAGGCAATTAATTGCCTGTTGATCGACTTTTCGCAATCTTCTGGGGGTAAAATAACAGCTTTTAATGTGATCATGGGGACTCCAAAGAGTAGGTTCCCGTCATACGAGCAGCCACCACAATCAATAGAATTTGTTTTTAAAAGTTGTGTAGCTATCGCCTGGATATTCTAATTATATCAGCGAATTTCATAAGGAACGGATTTATAGGTTTTATAGTCCATATATTATATGGAGTAACCAAATAGCAACTCTTTGATGATATTTTAAAAGCTATTTATTTTCGGATTTTTGTTTATATGGAAGCCTGATTTTCTTGTTTCTCATCTTTACTTACTTCCATCTATTTGCGTAAGCATCACCTAACTGAGAACGTAGAGCTGTTAATCATGGTCAGATGAGCTGGCTTTATGCCGTGCGTTGAATGCATTGTTTTTGACCGCCTTCTATTTTAGTCCATCTTCAGCGGACTTGGATGTGGTTTACAGCTTTTTGCCTTCACTTTACTTACTGGTGACTTTAAGTGTCCGTCCAGTTGGTGAGGCACTTTGAAGTAATCTCTTAGTCAATCTAATTGCCAAATTTGATCAGTTAGTGTAGATCAGGATGTTGCAAAATAGTGGCGGCAATGTGTTCATAAGCAGACCAATATTACGTTCTGTTGAAACGATGACTACCCCACTGCTTTAGCTAACAGCTACCTCCCGTTTCATAACTTATAACTTTTTATCTATATGGCTGTTCGTGATTTGTGTTCAACGTCTTTGACTTTTCTCTCCCATGGGCTTCTTATACTTCACTTATCTCATTTCCTCTTCATTGGCTCCTATAGGATAAGTAGGTTGTAATAGTTAAGTTCTAGGTATTGCGTAAAGTTTGAACGGTACTCAATCTTCAGCCCCATCCAAACTTACTTAGGAGTAAGAACGCTCCCTTCATTTTGTCGGATTTTTGACTTTTAGAAATTTTGCAAAACCAAGTTTCTGCCGGCGAACTTATTTGCCGAACTCATAAGATAATTTGGCGAACGTGTGGAGTTTTCTATGACACACCAATCAGTGTTGTCCGCACTGTGGATTTTCAGTCTGTGATACCAGATCGTCAAAGGGTCAAACTTTGATTGAGAATATATTACCGAAGACTTTATTCTGTAGTGCAGCACCTGCAGCTGACTGATTTATTTTTGATTCAGTTAGGGAAGTCATTCGGCGTTGAAACCGAGTTGAGGGGATACCCGCATTAATTTCACCAAATGTTATTCAGACAAGGTCGGTGAAACGCAGCCGCTTTTGGTCTGAATTTGGTGCCTAACAAAAGTCAACCGAAAAGCTAACTGAAGGCCGACTCAATGCGGTCCAGCAGAATATGAGTGTTTATCCCTGGAACCAGGCATGAATTTAACTCCCGATATAAACTGATCGAAACTTGCAGAGTTAAAATCCACATCGTTGAGACCTTTTATATTAGGTATCTTAATGACTGTGGTGGGATGTCGAAACAACTGTAGTTCTCAGCCCAGAAAAGGAGGTAAACTAGAGGGAAAGCTGCCTCAGGGTGTCGTACCATGTGAATTAATCCAGGCCCCTAGGATGCAAGTTCTCGGTTACCTATCTTATTTCTATGCCTGAAGGACGTAGACAAGGTGCCCTCTCAAACTGCCAAGTTATTATCTGCATTACTTTTTTTCACACAGCAGCAACCTGACTTATAGGTGTTTCGACCATCTTTTCCAGTTTTACTTAGGACCAGTGAATGCATTTTCATGTGGCTGTGTTGACTGGGTTATTTTGAAAGGTCTTTCATTTTCTACCCGAACGCTGCTTTTGCTTGAGGCAAGTAATTGTATTTTTAAATCTTTCGGTCCAAGACGGTCAAAAGAAAAATCATTGATAGGTATCTGTTAAACAGTTAAATCCAACAACTACATCAAGGATGCTTTGTGTGATTGAAAACGACGGTTCGGTGGACAGGCAGACACCATCAGATGAGTACCAAATTTTCGCTTCTTGCGATATAAGGAATTTTAAGGAGCTGGTATTCGATTAGCTGCCTCACGCGAGTGTGCCAAGCTTTCCACATATTACTGACCGTTGTCACCTCGGCCTGCCACTGATTTTAGAAAGCTGGATGGAGTCTAGCGCTCGCTGAAGCATAATACCTAATAGTTTGTATATTTTTGTTTGATTTTATGCAATAAATGCTTGCTTGAAAGGTGGCAACCTTCGTCTCGAACTGTCCTGTGCTTGTTTTGATCTGGTGAAAACTAACCGAGAAGAGGTTTTCCAAGCTGTCTTCTGGAGATTATTTTCACAACAAAAGCGGTTTGATAGCCTGAACTTGCAAACGTATCTGTGATGATGTGCTGGCGCCTTTCGTTCGGCGTTGCCATTTTGCCTTAGTCGAGGAGCCGAGTTGCAATTTTGACAATTTTCCCCCTCGCGTCTCCGTCTCTCTCTCTCTCTCTCTCTCTCTCTCTCTCTCTCTCATCATCATCATCATCATCATCATCATCACCCTCATCATCATCCTCATCAACAACTAGCCGGCCAACCGGTTGCAAGCCAATATTTGAAAACGTGAGGCGCAGGCTGTCGTGCACTTAGACAGTCATAGAAAGAACGTAGGAAATAGTAGAAAGGGAAAACACATGTGCAAAGAAAATGACTTATTGGAGTCTGTGTATGCTACTTGCTAAAGACCAATGCTCACTGCGAAAAAGCGTAATGCATGACAACTTTTTGAACTGTTAATTAGGGGGTTTCCTACCTCTCAGATATTTAACCGATGTAGCTTATCATCCGGAGAGGTAGAGTGAAGTCCAGGGTTCTCCTTTGCTCACAGCGCTTTTTCTTCTACAGACCTCTGCCTAGACTAACGAGTTTCTCCACTTCCTTTTTTGTGTATTTTTAGCTTCTCCCCCGGCCCCATGGATGACCTTGGACTGTTAAAACCCATTTGTCTTCTTGAGAAAACTCTTCAACCATAAACTTCGGCTGAATGACTCACTTGCGAACCAATTTGCAGGATTTAGTGTGATCAAGGACGTCATAAGCACTGCTGCTGGTTCTGCAATGGTTACAGTCGGTGCCACTCGTGTACTTTGTGGTATAAAGGTATGTCTGTGCTGCTCATCTGCCTCTCCCTTGTTCAATTCTTTCCTACTCCTTTTTCATACAATCATAGCTTTATGAATTTAATTCTATTTGCATTGAAAATATGTGTTTTTTCCGTTCTTTGCTATTTTGGAAATTCTCAATTTCGCCTTTTTCGATTGAAGGTCAAGGTAATACCTACGCTAGAACTGGAGAGCCCCTTCGTATGTTCGGTTGAGAGGACTAACCTCTCCCAACGCATATTGCGGGCTACCAATCCGGTCAGCAGAGAGATTCAAACTCTGTCCGTCCAGTTAGATTGGATCCTGCGTACTTGTGCCATCCCAGACGCCAAGGAGCAACTCCAAATATATTTCGCCGCTACTGATGCTAATCCGGACATCAAAAAGATGGTCTGCGGCATGTATATACTGCATGTTGACTTGCTCATCCTTCATGACGATGGCTGTCTTCTTGACGCCTGCCTTGCAGCCGCTCTTGCAGCCCTATCTTGCGCCGAATGGCCTAAACTGGAGGGGAAGGCCGGCGTCAGTGTCGGTCTTGCCTCCCAGACGATTACTTCCAAAATGAACTTCGAAGAAGTGGCTACACCACAGTCGCTGGTTAGGTTGCGTATATCTGATTGGCCAGTTGCTCTGACCTTCGCTTTGGTTCCCCGACCTCCCTTCTCTGATGAAGCGGAAGTAAATGGGAAGAGGGAACTACCTCTCATCTCCCAACCCTCGCGCCGGGAACTGCTGCTATGGGACACAGATGCGACCATTTTCCACATTGTTCTGGACTCGGAGGGTGCGGTTGTCGATTTTGGCATGGTGGGAGGCCTCTCCTCGTGCCTATGGGCTCATTTGGAGGAGGCAGGGATCTGCCACAATCGAGCCGTCTTGCCTGAGCTCCTCTCTCGTGCTACAAAAGAGTGCGATGTCATTAGGAAACAGCTTATGTGAATCTGGGGCTGTTATTCCCAATGCACATATCTGTAAATATATTTTCTAACAAAGACGAAGTCCATTTCTGAGTTTGCTTTTCTATGCTTCGACTGCATCACTAGCAAGGCAAAGCGCACAATCTTCGCCTGACACGAAGGCAGTCAGCGTTCCAAGGGTGCTTTTCCAGCACACGCCTAGCCAATCCAACGTTATGTGGCATAAGTAGCGTAATCATAGTCAGCACGTTTTTTTCCTCCAGCTTGTCACATTTCACTCATCTCTGAGATAAGACGTTAGTTGCCAAGTTTACTGACCGGACCGATTAGTTCGGTTCATATTTGTTTCTATCCCTGTTACTTTCGGAATCTAGTCGTTCCAGGGTTACTCAAGCTACTGTTAATATATCGAAGACCCAAAGTTATATCAGACTGCTAGAAATTAGATCACGTGCAAAGAATGCCAGGTTCGTAGCAAACATACGCGCTGCCGAGCAGTCACCCTGTTAGAGATCGTAATGCGAAGGAAGTCTTTAGACGGGGGCCCAACTGTCAGTGATATTTTTACTTGGTCATTTCGCCCTCATCACTCTTGATAAACAGCTGGGTGCATTTTTTTGGCAAGACGCGGGCATAGGACCACTCCCGTAACACAATTGACCTTACGCAAACTTCCAGAGGAATTAGTGTTAGGATAGAGCCCGGGTTGGGTTCAAGGTTTGGATAAGTGCTAAGTTCAGGCCTATTTTTAAGGCCTGTGTTAGGCCTAAAACAAAGAAATAACTACATTTCCTAGAATCCAGCACGAGGAAACCTGTATTAATGTATGGGAACGTTATTATATCGTGTAATACCTTTTCCCCTATAAGGTCTACGGGCTTTCGCTAGTTGGTGCCACGCTTAAAATGTGTTCTCATTGATCGAATGTAAATTTTAATGGAGGGGGGAGTTGTGTGATATCGGCACTAAGAAATATACTGACGAAGGTAAGGGAGACTGGAGTTGCTCTTTCTAGTTTAAATTCCAGTATATACCAGCCATAACCAACTGCTGCTGCTCGCGAAGACTTAAGACCTTAACTTTGGTTTAGCTGATTATTTTACTGGATGTTTTACCGATTCAACGACGGACAAACTGCGCCGTCTGTGGCCAGAAATATTGAAAGCTACTTGGGCGTAACGTTCACCGATCTCAACTGCATTAGTACTCCATTTCAGGTCCGCACAGGTGCCCGAGCGATGGGCACTCGACGGTCATCTTCCGCACTGCATTGAGTATTCATGGTCGCAGCTGAAATCGGCCGGGCCTATGGGTGTACTGATAGAACAAAATACTCATTGACCAACTGGTCTCAGGCTTAAAACTGTGCCTGATTCTGGCGTATGATGGACAGATGACGGCGAATGAACCACCAACGACTAGTCAAATCTCGTTTTTCTCTGTTAGTAATGTTGGACGATTGGGCTCAACTAGGCGGTAGTTCCTGTTCGAGTCAAGTCGTTAGTGCAACAGTTAAAACCGCGTAAAAGTGAGCATTGAATAGAAAAGGAAGGGTTATGTGTCTTTAAATGGTCTTGGTAAAAGTTTTAAATCCGCAATAATACACTCCACAAACGTTTCGCTGCGCGGTAATGTTCGTGTTAAACGAATAAAATATTGTTAGTTTCATAAATTGCAGAATCTTCTTTATCGATTTTTGGCATTGACATATTGGGACCTACCCCGCGTCCAGTTACAGTGGAAATTCGTAGATTGAAGGCGTCCATGTTCTACAATTAGTGTTTACATTTTTAAAAGTTCTTCCACAATCCTTCGAGCAGCAGCCATCCCTCTCGAAGTTCGTGTTTCTGTTTTAGCCTCTTTTGCATCCGTCGTCTACGACAGCTGGTAATAAATAGATATCGTATCCAGCAGGGGGAAGCCTTTGTTACCAGTGTCAAACCTCGGGTTCCTGGTTGTATGCGAGCGACTGGCATGACTAGGCGACTGTACACACCAAATTTGCCTAGAGCCAAACAAGCACGGCTAAGTTATCAATTGTCCCCGCAGCCGTAGCAACATCTACACGGGTTTGTGGCAAATCAAAACACGCTCCTATCCCTCCGCTGCTTTCAGGCCCTCAAACTCTCGCTGCTCCTGTCGATTTAAACGCGTACACATCCTCACAGATTGTCATACGGTCGTGGTGTGTTAACGGTCTACTGGATGCCAAGACATTGAAGCGCACGTAGACTATGCAGACATGTGATTGAACAGGTGACGGGCCGCCAGTAGTACCTTCCGTCTGAAGTGCAGGCTTTCAAACATTGCTCTGAATGAGCGACTGCTCCGATTAACCAGAGTCTATTGTACTAGAATATTCGTTATTTATCGTTACACTATCGCCTATGATAGTTCTAGAACGTCTGTATTTGACCATGCCATAAAACTGGATGTTTGAGTGTCACGCATACGTGACTACTCTACACCTTTTTCCACGTAGGATTCTTACTTTTTATATCGTAATTTCTGATCAACGTTCTCCACCTTCAACCCTGCGTCCACCATAATTGTTTCTGCTAATTTTATTTGCTATTTACAGTTCATAGGCTCTCCAAGGCATTCGTAACATGGATCTGAAACTGAACTCAATAGTCAAAGGAAAGGTATATCATCTTTACCCTCCTATGTCTGTTTTTTCTTAAGAGCTTAACCCTCCCTCCAAGCTGATTGTTTGCATACGTGCATTTAATTTTCGGCACTACCTTTCTGGTTCTATAGGTGGTTTCCTCCTTTATATGCTTGCTACGTTCTACTCGCTACTAGTTAGTACACCTTGTTTTATATTGACGTTAAAACATTATCTCGTTGTTTACTTCTCATTCCAAAGGTTGTTTCTATCAAAGACTTCGGCGCATTCGTTAGCATTGAGGGTTCAGTCAAGCAAGGTCTCGTGCATCGTAGCCAGATATCAAACCACCGGGTAGATGATGCTTCAGAAGTCCTAGAGGTCGGCGAGGAGGTGTTTTGCAAAATAATCAGTAAAGAGGTTAGTTCATTCCCTCAACCACACCCAAATAGTTGTTCAAATATTCTGCTCTTTTAGAATGACAAAATCGGGCTCAGCATGAAAGTTGTTAACCAAACATCTGGCGAAGACAAAGACCCAAACAACGTTTTAGCAACGTGAGTATTTACCGAATTTCCATAGCTTTCTCCTAGTTCTGCTGTTTCGAAGTGTATTTGGACAAGAATGCTGATAATATTTGGGATTTTGTTTTTTTAGACAATTAGCAAAAAGGAGATCAGGTCACGGTCGGGATCAAATCCCGATTCGCTTGGAAGCCGAACTGAACACGATGTGCTCTCGTTGCAAAGGCAAAGGTCGGTGTATATATTTTTCTGATCCTGTTCCTCTGTTCTATCCGACATATCCATTGGAAGTATAAATAATCTCTCAGTTTTTGGGTATCTTCAATCCTCATCTGTGCAGCTTAAACATTTGCAGTACTTCCATATCCATGCCATTCCATACGAGTCTTTGATATTTGAGTCGAGTGGAAAAGCCTCCTTTGGTAGGCTTATAATTAATTATAATGCAGCATGATCCCTAGATATTTCAGTCACCTCAGGATACCGGCTTTTAAGCGAAATTTTTCCGGCCGCCGGGCAAAAAGCAATTATATAAAACAGGACTACTTAAGCAATAAGTGCTTTCGAATTACTTTTGGATGCCCTTATAAATTCAAATATAATGTGTAAAGCACGCACAACAATAGTCCTTCTTTGGTAATAAAGTGTGTCTTCTTAAAATTGCATACTTGAAGAACGGATAGTTTTCGATTTTGGAAAGTTTGCTCATTATGAGACATTTGAAGACTGTGTAATGTCCATTCATAGAGCACCGAATGTGTTCATTTATTTATCCTCCTTATATTATATACAATATGGTCCACATCCACCGCAAAATTTTATGAGCCCTATATGACGTTTTCGTAATAGTGGATGGAAATATATGATTTTTTTACACCAAAAATATACGGCTTACAGTTTGGAAAGCCTGACTGTAAGTGTTATACCGGGTCACATTAAAAATTACTTGGTAACTGGAAAAGTGTTTTTTTGTTAACACCGGAAGATATCCTTTCTTCAAGTATGAACTTTGAAGATAACTTGTTACCAAATAACTACAATACCTAAAACGTTTGTGCATGCTTTCCATAAGATATATTGGAATTTATAGGGACACCGATAAGCAATGTGAAAATTTATAAATAGTGATTTTTTTACAGGATGTAGTTTTTGTACGCGACCGAAAAGAAGCTTGTGCAAAAGCCTATATCCTCACGTGGCCGAAGTAGCTTGGGATTATGCTGCACAATAGGTAATATTAGAACCCTACTTAAGTATCCCTTTTTTGATAAAGAGGAACACCTTTCACCTTTCAGGTTAACATGTCGTTTTTAGTCACATTTTTTAGCTTCTTGTCAAATATTTTTTTGGGCCTCGCAGCCCATGGGCGTTTTTCCGTCGTGTTCGATCTCTCGGTCACCTTTGTGTATTGCCTTTTTTCCCTCGCAGGTCACATGGCAAATACGTGTTTCGCACGTCTCGACGAACCGGCCCTCGATCTCGTGTCAGATCCGGACTCGTCACCAGAAATCCCTGCTATGAGTACGTTGCCACTCAGAAAAAAGCGGGATTCTCACCATAGTAAGCACAAGGTAGGTTCCACTGCTGCAGCCGTCCGCCCTACAGACTGTTCCATACTTTGTTATGCTCATTTGCCAGCAAGTAAGCATGTTACAACAGGAAAAATTTATAGTCTACTTACAGATCAGACGAAATGCATTTATCTGATTGCTTAAGGTACAGAGAGAGGATTTTGAAATCCTATTTAACCTGATTTCTTCTGACTTATGGTCGAAAGCTGTTAACATGGTATTCGACTCAGACAACGGTTAGGAACGCTAAAGTGACAACTTCGGGCCCACCAGTCGTCATCAGCCATTCAAATCCCATTCATAAATACCGGTATCCCATTGGGATATCCTTCGTCTCTAAGCCAGCAGCTCGTTGACTTTTTAACTCTTTCTTCCACTCCTAACTCAAATTCAGCTTCCAGTTGCCCTCTAACTGATTGGTAAAACGCCTTCCGAGTGTCGTAAGTTCGACCGTCGTAATCTGATGATGTCTACCGTATGCTCCACAGAAGGGTGGTATGGGGACGGTAACCTGTACGCAAATTAGTTTTCAATGATAGTAGACTTGCACAGTATCTACCACACTCTCTTACCTTAGCCGCCTGCGCCCGGTTTGAAGGCATAGTCAAGAAGACCGGCGGCATGATCGGGCCCAGAGGAATCATCTCCCACATAGTTGAAGAGCCATAAATGGCAAAAGTTGCCGGGTGCGGCATGAACCTGCACCTATGCGTGTCCATGTCGGACATGTTCTCCCATGTTCGGCATTTGTTATGGGAGGTCAACACAAATAACGACTGCCGCACCCTTATTTGGCCCCCGCGTTGACCCAGAACATCTACCGCGTGGCCCGTTTAGTGGGCACAAGTGTACCACCTCTTTGGAAACTTGTCAGGCCGGCCGCCCCAAGAATTTTGCTGTGTTTTCAGTTGGAAAGCAACATATCCTTTTATCTAGAGGCCTCATGTGCTTCCTCCCCTCCCAGTCAATATTTCTCGTGGTGTTTTTAGAATAACAAACACAAGCATCGACATAGAAGTCGAAGCCCCTCCACCGGAAAGGAGAAGAAGAAGCGAAAGGTTCGTATTCTACAAATGTTGTCCTAATCGTTAACTGAGAGTGAGAGCCTCTGTAAACACACCAACCAATTGCCTCAGCTAACCATTTCCGATAATTGAGTCGAAATTTACACATAGAGTTCTTTGCCAGCGCCCGCTCATTGCAAGTGAAATTTTCCTCACACCCCAAAGTAATTTTCCTCATTGCCCTCGCCATGACTGCTAGTCTCGTTGCTTTCCTATTTATTCTGTCAACTATTTCTCTGCCGATTTTCAGATTTTGTGTAACACATTTTGGAACATAACACCAGATAGCAGGCTTATTGTATTTTTGACTTTTAAATCGTAAAGCCTGTCCATTTCGCTCTCGTGTACAATTATACTCAATCTTGAGATCAAAATCCCTGGCAAAAGCCAATTCTCAGAGTTAGATGTGCCTGTACTCTGAAAACGCTGTCGTGGTTATTCCGCAGTGGCTGATGGACTTCGGCCCAAATATTCATATCAAATTTGGGTCTGTGCCTATAGATCTTGAATAAACAGATTTGCTCTAAGTTACAAAATTAATTTCTTAAGAACTTAAAAGACTGGAATGACGCATTTTCCTTTAGCCTTTGCACCACCATCGCTAAATTGTTAGGGTCAGGTCTATACTTCAACGTTTTCTCGTTAGCAATGAGATATGTGGCTCCACCTGTCTTTGCTTCTGAGAAGTACCTACTTATGTAATGTGGGTAGACTTAAGTTACTCGTCTTCCCTTTTGCTCATTCCACGTCACGCCTCCTTTATGTTTTCCATTAGATTCGGCTTTCGACTTAAAATTAAGGCTAGAGTTTAGTTTTAGGCATTTCCAGTACTCAGAATCAATGCAATCTGGGAGAGTTATTTTTTCGTGCAAAAATCATCTACCTATGCTGTTTCTTCTCTTCCTCGAAGTCATTAATACCTATTCTTCATCCATATCTATCTTTTAGCGCGAGATTTCGTCGAAATCTCACAAGTCAAGTCACAAAAAGTTCAAGGACGCGTAGTGCAATGGTGGCCATTTAATGTGCATTTTCTACTATATTGTATTTCGCCCTTGTTTTTGTTCCCCTACCTACTCCCGACCTAACAGACTCTATTCGGCTCGCAAATGAATCCGCTAATTCTACATCTGGTAGAGTAGGGCGAATCGTATGATCGCGGAATATAATAGGGCAATGGATGTAGATTCACTATGGCATGAACCAGCATAAATGGCCGTTAGCCTTATAGAGATTCTGATTTTAGTGCGCAGCCGCCCCACAGATTCGAAGTTAAATTAATGAATGAGTGAATGCATCATGTCTGCAAAGGAAAGGCGCGAGCTCCGCCGTCATCGTAAGCACCGACACCATCACTATTACCATTTACATTAATAGCGGCACCTGCGAGCCTGACACGGAATTATGGCTGCTCCTGGCGCCACTGATGTATACGTTAAAGTTAGAGGCAGTTTACCCGAGGGAGAGGGGGGAGCAACTGTAGTGACTCCATGCGGAGTTTCTAGGAGAAAAAATATGAGACTGTCTCTAGTAGCGACTAGATCCCATGCCTAGGATAGTCTCCGACATTTACGGAAAGGCCAACGATTGTAACGCGGATTGTTGCGTTTGTCCAAACCAGTTAGTCTGGGTAGTCCTTGCACCAATCACACGTTCTCTTAACTCTTGTCTATTGTCGTAGCGTCTACTGTTATTTAAAAAGCAATTTAAACGGCCTTTGACCTCCCAAACGTTGATGGCTTTCACTATTGGTTGATGAACGCTCACCGATCGGTTACGGGTTTCAGTAGTCCTGTTCTGCCTTGGGGCTCACACGCGAACCCCGCCAGTAGCCCGCACAGCGGTTAGTGTTATGGACAGATCAACATTTCCAACAAAGACAACGGAAACTGGAATGGCCATTTCTGGCTTATCGACCGTCATCAGCTAGCCGTACCCAATGCCAGGTGGTGCACCACCCGAGGATCGAACCTACGACCTGTTGATTAGAGGTCAAATGGTCTAACCACGTGCTCATTATCTTATTGGTTTAAATCGTGTATATTGATATGGATTTTTCTTATACCTGCTGTGCACAATAGTGTACAGTAATTCGAATATATGAATGGGGTGAGGGGGTATCGTGGGACAGACAGTTTCAATCAAATGACATTTTTGGAGGAATAATATGGTGGCCGAAGACGTAATCTAAATTGCCTGCACCGTTCGTGGTTAAAGGATCGTCCTCACCAAGATATCGGAAAAGTTCCTCCAAAGGCCTAGTTAATGTGGCCTACACGCGGGTGTATTCGGGAGCCATCATATATAAAATTCTGAAAGGGGAGTAAACATCAGCAAATGCATATATGGGTTTATATTTACGAAACGAACAAAGAGCATTTTCGGGAGATTAACCTGCTACTAAGGGAACCAAAAAACAAGGGATTCAGCCCTACAATAACAATGAGCGCGAAAAACGCGAAGACATTAGACAATAGTGAGGGTCTGACCGGCGACAAACTTGGCCACACCTTGGTCCACCTCGAGAAGATGCTTTCGCCAGGCCATCATCTCCGGGTAGGGTTGCAGGCAGTCGGGTTTGTTGGCCAGTAGGAAGTCAACAAAGGGCAACAAGTAGAAGTCGGCAATAGTGATATTCGTGGAGGCCGCACATGCGCCGGGAACTTCCTCCAACATCTTGTCAATCATCTAGCAGAGAGAAACCGAAAGGATCTTAAATGTTGCCACTTTCGGAGGGCACTTAGTGAATAGAGGACTAGTGCTATTCTGCCTTGTCTGTAATGGTACCAGTTGTCGGAAATTGGGGGTCACGCTCACCGATCTCTCCCATTTACTAGGTAGGGCACGTTTTCTCGGTCATGGTCTGAAGTTAAAAAGCGTTACCTAGTTGTGGATTTGTTGATACGTCGCACCCGATACTTCGACCGTCGTACCGAACTAGGCCACCGTGTGCTACGTGGGATGGCGGTGCAGGGATGGTGACTTGCGCTTGGATTACTTTTAAGTGATAGTAGGCTTTCGCTGCATTTACCTCACACTCTCCTCTCCCGCTTGTACCCGGCGTCATGATCACGCCAAAAAGGTAGGAGGCGGAGGGGGCGCACGTGGCTTGCGCGACGTGAGTACACGTACGCATTCCTTTACCCCCTCTCCATGTTCTGCGTTTGTTATGGGAGTGCATTCCGAACAGCAGCTGCAGCGCCCTAGTCTAGACCACGTGTTGGTCCAGCACCTCTACCACGCGGCCCGTTTAGGGGGCACAGGTCGCACTCAGCAACCGTAAGATCATCCATCGGCCTGACCTGTATGCAATGGGTTATTCTCCTACTTTGCCCACTGCCCACGTATAACCTTTTAACTATCACGATCATTCGTCCAAGTATTCGGCGAGATGGCCAGGAATCACAGGTTGAACAGGTATTGGCAGATGAACATTGCCGACACAGACAAAAGAGACTGAAATGGCCATTTCTGGCTTATTAGCCGTCATCGGTCAGCCATATTCAACCTCAGGTGGTGCACCACCGGAGGTTCGAACCCGCGACCTGTTGATCAGAAGTCAAACGCTCTAAACATAGAGCCACGGGCTCCTTGTCTTGTGGGTGTAGATCGGGTATATTGAACAGGTATTATATCAATCATTGATTACGCAAACGGCGTTTATATACTTTGATGTTTACTCAAACACCAGCTCTAAGGCATTTCAATTTAAGGCACTTTAAGGCATTTCAGCCAACTCAACATGTAACCTCACAAATCTCGCGGGTAACCATAAAGACGCGTCTGCAAGGCCATTTCACTGACAGGTAGCTATCTGCAGCTCAATAGAAACATTTATTTGACTTTTCGAGTTCTAAATATGAGTACTAATTGCACGAGAGAAAAGTCCAGCAGATATTAAAGTTTAGGGCTTGTGCTTTGCACTAAAAACATGAGGAATTTCAGTTGGGTACGGCGCACTTGGAAATTAGGTTGATACTCAGAAATGTGTGGCCTGGCAGGCAGTTAGGATGGCAAAGTATCAGGTGGTTGACATCTCGTTTAACCATCAAGCATTCGCTGACTGCGAGGCTGTTTGAGTGTTTGCTGGACATATAGCCTAAAAGGTGCAAGGTCATCATAGCCAAACATACCGTTGCTGTGTGAAAAAGCTACATTTGAATTCACTTTTTTTAAAAGGAAATTGCTGTCGCTCACTCTGAGGTCTCTTGTGCGTATTCGAGTTTGCAGCGGCCTTGCGGTAGGATATACGTCCAGCATTCGTAATCGGTCTTTTGGTTCTTTTTGCCGCCTGTAAATTCATTGAGCTCGATCTGTGAGTCGTACCGAAAATTAAAGGCCCTAATACACGGACAGTATACCCGAGCAAATTCTTGGTATCTAGTTGAACGAACCAAATAAAAATTTTTGGAATTTGGATGCGGCAGTGGCATTGACAACATGCCGACAGCTTTATGGAATCTTGTGCTTACGGTAAGAGGTGGGGATTGTCTTTGAAGTATGGTTGCCACCCTGCGCAGCTGGTTCTGAATTACAACCAACATAGTCATCCTTACCATTTACTAACGCTCCTCCGAATGCTTGGCGTCTCTTTCCGGTAGTTACCACTACACTGTCGATTTTGATCAGCTAGCAACTGAACTCTAGGGTCTGAGTCAAGAGGATTCAGGTCACTTTAGACCGAGCAAATTTATATAACTGGCTATGAGGCTGATGGTTTGAAAGCCAAAAGTTATGGCCTTTTTCGGTCTTAAGAGAGATGGTCCGAAATGGCAGGCAGGAATTTTATGCGTCATCCAGTATGCTTCGTGCTAACCCACCTTTACGTACCTGCCAGGGTCCAGCTTTAAGAGGACTACTAAAGCATTTAAAATGAGTCCGGGTATATTTATAAAGTGGAGGTGGTTACAGTGGGGTCTTAAGCATGGTTTGGATGGTTGCAAACGGTTGTAGGATCTGGATGTGTAGACCGAACACAATAAAAAGTGTCTCCAGTATGGTACCCCGATAGCGTGAACTCTAAACGGGTGGTGTGGAAGCTGCATTGGATCAAAATGGGGATATATCAGGACAGAACAGTGCAGCATTATTTGGAATGCGTTCCCATGATA
Organism: Schistocephalus solidus; assembly: GCA_017591395.1. Taxonomy (NCBI): domain Eukaryota; kingdom Metazoa; phylum Platyhelminthes; class Cestoda; order Diphyllobothriidea; family Diphyllobothriidae; genus Schistocephalus; species Schistocephalus solidus. The sequence continues at coordinate 58,366 of WEDG01003893.1, forward strand.
AATTACGCACATGGCCAGTGGGTGTGGTGGCTCCCCTAGGTGCAGCCTCACACCGCGCCAACAACCTGTGCCGGATCCTGCATCCACTCTTCTTGATCAGCTCTGGACACCGGTCGAGGGAAGAGAGAGCGAGAGAGTGCGCTAGATGCAGCTCAAGTCTACTGCCATTTAATACGAATTCACTTGAGAGACACCGTCCGTGCGCCACCCTGCTGTGAAGAACATAGTACACCTCGTTAAATAGAACGGTCGAACTGTCGTACCTCGATTAAATTTGACCAGATTAGTTAATAACGCTTTTCTAAGGCGTATGCCGCGAAGTATTATGGGAGACAATGTGATGCCCAGTCCGCGTTCGCAGAAAGGTAGGCCCAGATGCCTACAAGCCGTAGCTTGATAGACGTGGGTGGAGCAGGCAACCTGACTCTAACACGGTTGACCTGATCTCATTTTGCCTGGCTGAACCGCACGAAATCTTTAATACATTATAGTATGTGCATTTGTCCTTCCGCAGTTGACATCAATGCTCCTCAGGCGATGTAGATGATGAGCCATTAAATATTAGTACGCCTTTGTGTTTGGGGTACGGCAGCCAAGGTACCTCTTTAACAACAAGTTGCCCGACTGACCTGTGGGAGTCGCCGAGTAATGAGAAGGGCGCGTGAGGTTGAGAGTGACCCTGGACACCCATTTGGGCACAAACTAAACGCTTGCCTTATGGTGGTAAAACCGACGTGACGACCGTCGTGACTTAGAATTTTACGGGCCGAAGGGATACCTGGGCCTCTATGAAATGGGGCCAGCCTGCAAGGGGGTCCCTGTACTGCAACCTCTCAGACAATTCTTACTTTCCTCCGATCAGAGTCCATACGTGGCATAATTTTGACGATAGCTCCGTTTGGCCTCAGCACTGTGCGAAGTCTTGTTTTCATTGGGTTTGACTCATGAAGGTCACTGGGGTATGGAAAGGACAGGGATAATGCTGCCGATCAAAATCTTAACCAGTACCTAATAACCTCCTTTTTGGCGGTCAAACACACAATAAAATGGGGCAACTATATGGTATGTAGTCGGTGTAAGTACGGGTGACCCGTGGAACAGGTCGTACGAGAATGGTGATAAAAGGTTGTTATATGGATGGGGCCTTACGATGAAGGCATCTTACCCTGACCACAATGTTTACCTCAACCTTACCTGTAGGCATAACCTTAATTTTAACCCCACACCAAGGAAGAACTTCACAACATCTTCTACTTAAATAAATGCAGTAACAAGTATTACATAGTCAACTCTTCCGACTTCATTCCGTTTCCTCACCATATCAATAGCCGTTATTTAGACGATTAAATATTAAAGGGTAACTTCTCTTTTCTCTAGAATCAGGGATAGACTGCGAAAATCCTTTCAATGTCGGAATAAAATTCCTCTTATTGAAACCCGATACGTGTGGGGGTAGAGAATAGCCTATTTACGACGCGCAGCTGGGCCCACAGTCAACTCTACTCGTCTCAATTCCGCGCTATCTCGTGGCGCGTAAGGGGTGACAGGTGAGAGTGCTATAGGCACCGCACAAGTCCTCTTCACTGTAAGGAACTGCTGTGTCCTATGTGACTGTGTCAGTCAGCGTTGCACGCGATAGACGAACAACCAAAAGTGGGCTCGCAGTCTGTGGCGCTGGTGCATAAAGCCTAAAAGTTGGTTAAGCGTTCCGTGGAAGACTGGTTTGCGTGGATTGCAGGAACATCATGCGGTGGTGTGTGGGAGATGGGGGTGCAATGCCTAGTAATCAACTGTCATCTCAAGTGGTCTAAAATCATTTCAAAACCCCTGTCACACGATGGATAAATAGGCAAGCACCGCATGACTCTTCCTCAGTATACCCAAGTAGCGCTAAGTTACCGCCCTGCGTGGCCTAGGATGTCCTGATTGAGGGGAAAGACGATAGTCAAATAGCTTTGTTTGTGTTTTTTCTGTTTCAAATGTTATGGTTACTGGAACGAAATACGAAGTTGGAAGAACAATCGCTCATTACTTCTCTCTGAATTCGCTTTACACAGAAGTGACATCTATTAACCCAAATGACCCACGTGGAAAGGTAGCGAACATTGACAATTTTTTTTCTTCCTGAAGGCGACTTACCTTCAGAAGAGGAGTCAAATCTTCGAAGAGCTTTTTCTTTGCCTCCTCTAGGTCAGTTGTTGTCCTCTTTCTCAAGTAAAATAAACCCAGGGGCTTGACCGTTTCCATGATCTGCAGTGATCAAAGAAATAGCAAAAGATACTCAGTTAAGAGTGGAAAGCAGTTCGTGTATGTATACGGGGTTGGTAGAAGGATCTGTACAAACATTATGGGAAATGATACCTTGATCTGAGCCTTCATGAAAGTCACCAAACAGACTTCCCAGTTTGTTTGCAGAGCAGCAAGGTATAGTATATGCACATATTTTTACATGACTCCGTACTCAATGGCGCACGAACCTCCCTATGCCGGTTAATTTACCACTTACGATGACTTCACTGAGAAACATCACTGGTTATTTGGTGTGCTGTTTGCAATCCCCAGTTTACATAATTAATCCTGGAGGCATTCGCATATATTTATAGATTGTTATTTGGAACCAGAGGTATTTTGCTCAGTTAAAGATGTACTACTTGTAATTCATTGGATCGTGGTGCTTCCTTGGAATTTCTTCTAAAAATATTTTACGGAAAAATATCCTTTGAAACGGCAAAAATGGCAGATTGACGGGGTAGCTTAATTACTCCTGCCAATATTATTTAACCTTTTAATTCAAGCATTTTAAAGGTTAAATTAAAAAGCATGGTATTTTGGGGCCGGATAAACCATTCGCGGTAAATATTCCTTCGGGCCAAAAAAGTAAGAAGGTTTTTATTACTTTATGCCTTCCATGCGATATTTTTAACTTCTCATAAAAAGAAAAAAACTCTAGACAATTGCATACAGTTAAAGTATAGTTAGCACCAAAACTCGTTAATTTTTCAGTGAAACCATTTGATGTGCGTTTGACTGGAGACATTTCCCTGGTACAATTCAAAAATGGAAGACAGGAAAAAGTTCAAGTCAATTCATGTATTACAGTATGCTATCTGTTGTGTGAGTAGTCCTGCAACCACTTTGTAAAATGAACTAGTAAATTCCGGTAAATTTGCTTTCTCGTAAAATGCTAACAAAAATTCTTAAATGTGTTGTTGAGGAGATAAGATTACCTAAGAAGACTTTAAATATTTATTATCATAGATCGTAATAATAAGGTATTTAAATCCCACCAAGATGCCGGCTTTTGAACAAACGTTTTTCTGCCGGCTTAAAAAACGAAACCCTGGAAAATGGAACTACTTAATTCGCGTTCACGCTTCCCTTGATTTTCAATGCCCTCATACATTCAAAATTAATTTTACAGAAAGCATAAATAAAATACACCGTCTTGTACGACCTTGGTAGAAAATTACGTTTTGTTAAACTTTTATACTTAAGGCAAGTGTATTCCGTTTTAAAAGATTTAGAATTAAAAGATTTTCTTGGACCGTAAAATTTCCATCCGTAATGCACTCTATCTTTCCATTTATTAATGGTGCTTATAAAGTATGCTACATGGTTCAAATTGCAAGATTTTGCGAGTGCTATATGACTTCTTGCTACTAGCATATATTAATTACGTAAAATATACGGCGTGTAGTTTAAAAACATTGAATTCAGGTGAACAGGTCGTTGAGTTTGACATTATTCAGTAATCTAGAAACTTTTTTAGACCGAAAGCTACCCTTCCGTTAAAATATGAAAGTTGATGAAAAGTTATTTTACTTAAATGAGTTCAGGAAATAATGTTTTATGTATATTTTCTATAAAAATTGTTTTGAATTTATAAGGGCTTTAAAAAGCAATGCAAAAATAAATGCCAGTAAGCAGCCATTTATACAGACATTTGGTTCTTAAGGTGGCCAGAAAGAAGCATTTTTTAAAAGCCGACATGAATGAAATATGTTATGATTATGCTGCACGATATTTGATCGAATGACTCTACTTTAGTATTTTTGTCTAGTCAAAAACATATATGCAACTTGGAAAAAGGGAGTATTTAGATTTCACCGCTTACATATTCTTGTATTTTTCGAACGAAAACCTACATTTTCACTTTCTAGCAGTAGTTTAAAGTCCCATGTTGCATGATTTCGCTAAAATTTTAATGTGTCTTTTTTTGTTCTTACGAAGAGACATAGTGCTTAGCAAACACACCAGGATATGTGGATCACCACTGCATAGCTTTATGGATCACATTAGTTAATATGGATATGGGATAATAGGCAAAGCGCTGTGATGATGTGGACACCATCCTCATAGCTAGATAACTGGAAAACGGAAATATTTGATTGTTTCAAATATTCAATTTGAGGAAGGTGTTACATCTTGTAAAATGCACTTATTAACTCAGTTTGCGCGCAAGTTTGTTTTTTGAAAACAGGACCAAAATTTCTATAATTCTCGAAAATCCCTAGATAACTATGAGGTTTGAGCTGTGATGCGTTCCGAAAAGTATTCAAAAAGTGGCTGCCCAATCCAGGCCAGGATCCTACCCCAGAAGAAACAACTTTAGGTTAGGTTTCGTTCCGAATTACTTTACGCTCGTACCTTAGTAATCGATTTCCTTCGCAGGCAAACCCAACAGTCTTGTCGTTTCTGCAGCTTCGGCGCACGCCATATTCTTTTTTCTAGGATGGATGGTTCACTGCTGACAGAAGTATTTTTGGTGAATGGGTACTCACCGATCGGTAACGGGACTCACTTGTCTCGGTCTGCCTTGGGGCTCGCTCTCGAGCCCTGTCAGCAGCCACCTAGCGGCGAGTATTATTATCGGCAAAATAGCATTACCATCAAAGATAAAGGAGATTGGAATGTCCATTTCTAGTTTATTAGCTAACATCAGACAGACGTAACGAATCACAGGTGGTGTACCACCCAAGGCTCGAATCAACGAACTGGTTATTAGAAGTCCAAAACTCTAACCATTGAGCCACGGGCTCGTTAACTTGCCATTTTCGATCTGGAATATTAACATTGATGTTATTTTGATACTATAGTCAATATGCGGCTGTTGGCGGGCTCGAGAGCGAGCCCCAAAGCAGAATGGACAAATGAGTCCAGTAACCAACAGGTGAGCGTCAATCCGATAACGTTAATATTCCCGATAAAAACCGGCAAGATATCGAACACGTGTCTCAATGGTAAGAGCATTGGACTTCTAATCAACAGGTCTTGGGTTCTACTCTCGTGTGGTACACCACCTACTATTACGGTTCTTCTTGTATTTGTCATTTACGTTTTTCTGCCTATATAAGTACCTTAATTAGAATGTCAGCATTTATCAATATTTTATTCCAATATTTATGGATTCGTATAACAAACTCCATTACCTCTTCCAGTTTTACTTCTGATACCTTTTAAAATCGGGCAATAGTTAACTATTACTCGTCCCTGCTTTACCTTTCGGAAAAAGGGATTTGGGTGAAGTTTGTGTCCTGCAGGCATTTGTCGTTGACATATGAAAGTTTCCATCTGTAACTACGAACTACCCTGTAGTTTGAAATGGACTCCCACAACACTGCTAACAAGAAAGACCTAAAAATCACCAAAGTTTTCTGGCTGAGTAAAAACTATCCCTCTTCTACGTCGATACCATAAGAGAATGTGCTAAAGGAACTAACTGCAAACGGCCAAATTATTTTGGAACTCCTGGGTTTAAGATGAGAGCCTTGAAGGCTGCTTTAGTTTCATAGCAGCCAGGTTAAGCGTATACCAAGTATAGTACTGAGGTTCGTGAAATTAAGAGTTCCAGAGTGGTAATCCGAGAAACTGAACTTAGTTACCGGATCAAATTTGCCATGTAGCTGACGTTTCCAAAAGCTTGGTCGTGGTTCCATTTTCAAATCTTTCAATGCTAAAAATTACTAAACGAGGTAATCGACCCTCTGCGACAGTTTTCCGATCTTTTATGCCCAACTAATTCTCGTTTTACATGTGTGCGTTTAAGCAAAAGCAACTGATTTAAAGCACATTTTCAGAAAGAGTATGCAAAATGAACTAAATATTGGTATCTACACTAAACAGACTAGTACGGAAATTGTCGTTACTTTCTGTCGGTCGGTAGTTAACGATTGAACTTTTCCCTTGACATGAACGGAAAAATTAGTTTTTAACCCAAATACAGCAGTCATCTCTCCATTACCTTGCCTATCATCCTGTCAACGTAGTATTTTTCCATTTCATCCTTGCCAAGCAGATCATAGGCGGCACCGATGCAACGAACGATACCCTTGGACTCGTTGATCCATGTGAGCTCACCGTTAGGACGTTCGATGCGGAGGGCGGGTACCCTCTTGGTGAGAATCTCCTCTCGAACTAGCGGCCAATCCTCCTTCCTTATCGCCTCGTCCTTGTAGGGCAGCTGAAGGTGAGCCAGCATCAGCTGAATGGCTACCGAATCAGGGCATTTTTTCAGGTGATAGAGCTGTCGTAAATGAATAAAGTTGGCATAACGAAGATTACGAATTTAAGGACTAGAAGTATCTGGAGACTGTTGTCCACAGAAATACAGTCTTCAGGATAGCGTGTGGTGATTCTCATTTAAATTTGATGTGGAAGCTTAAGCTGAAAGCAGTTAACGTCTGGAGCAACCGGGGCAGGTAGCACAGCTGATCAAAGTTTCCACTCCTTAGCAACTGTAAACTCCGACGGGATTGACGCGAACAGCTTATACGTGAAAATTTTATCGTAAGTAACACATTTTACGTACGAAAATCCCTTCATAAGGTTTCAAATATTCACGCTGACTGGAACACGGGACATTGTGATTGTTTTAACATCACTGCGGATAAGCATGAATCGCACGGACATTCGTTCCCGAACGCTCACCGAGCGTTAACGGAACCCACTTGTCCTGTTCTGCCTCTAGGCTCACTCTTGAACCCAACCGCAGCCGCGCAGCGACTATTATCATAGACAGAGAACGTTAAGGGTAAAGACAAGAGAGACGGAAATGACTATTTCTGGCTCATTAGCCGTCATCAGCCAGTTATACTCAACCATTTATGAGTTGAGTCCATCACAGTTGCATCATTCAGTAGGTGACGATTGGAGTAACACGTGTCTAGGCTATCGGTCAGCATGGGTGTGAAGATTTTTTCCAGATTATTTGCAATGTTATGAAAGTTCCAAACTCACTTGAGCTAGGCGATCCTCTATGTTGACTTCATAATTATTTTGCTTTTATCTTGATGAGACAAGCACGAATTTGAAAAAAATACACTTGAATATCTAAGGTGAATTCAATAAAGTTGATTGGACGCCTGCCGTTGTCCTGTATTTTAGGCAAAGAAAATACACAAGGACCTGGCTTATAAAATATGTTAAATGGCTGTGCCATTTTCTTTATTTCAAACCCCCTGTTAATATTCACCAGCGTGTAAATATTAGTCTATCTGATCTCTTTAAAACGCTCCAACTAAATTTCTCTTATTCTTTTGCTGTTCGTTCGGACCTGACAAGATATGGGAGAGCAGTTCACCACTGTCACTCTGGTCTTTTGGCATTATGGTACAGTTGGCTCAATTGGAATGTTCGGTGGCTAGAATCAGAATGCCTCGCAAATATATTCAAGCAAACATGTTCAAATGCCCTTGAGAAATGAGTTGTAAAACCATAGCATTATTCATCTCCAAACACTACCTTTAAAAAAGGCGATACTTTATCCAAACGAATAATACAGAAAAATTAAAGGGCTCATCAGTAAAATAGCTTGAAAAAATCATGGATTGAAAGATAATTTGCTGTTAGTTTTAAATGTTTTGGTTACAAGGAAGACATGGCCAGACACACGAACAAAGTTGTATTTGCATTTCATACATACCCATGCCAACAGCGTATAGACTAACCTTAACCCTCGAAAAGAGCCTTCATACTGCCCCTCGTCGTTTAGTGGGTTTCACGCGTATAAGAATTTGTGACTTTTCTCCTGGACAATATATGTAAATGGATGGCGATTGTTCACCCCCTACCAGACTGCATCAAATAAAGTGAGCGTCAGGAGACGTCTGCGTAGGGATAAAGTACAAAAGGCATCATGCTCGCTATTTGTACAAGAATTATAGCAACGGAATGCTGTTGCTAGTCTAGAAGATTGTAACTCTTTGCGAACATAGACGAGACGTGACCGCTTTCAAAATCGGACTTGCTTCTCCCCCCCACGTGTTATTTGAATTCTTTTAAGGCACCTTAGCTCTTTTCCTTCCATCAAAAATAATGTTGAAGCTTTAACGAGGACTGAAAATGTCTTCAGCCAACTTCAAGGCTCTAGCTAGCATTCGCTTGTTTTTGCCTTCTCCAAGTCACCAGCATACCAAACTACTGAGGCGCGAATTTCTCACCTGAGCCTCTGAACTGGAATATTTGGTTAGGGAAAGTTTGTTACGTTAAGTTTGCACGAAAATACTATAGGATAGATGGTAATCCCACTGCGTACGAAATATCCGCAAATTATTAACTGATGAGACCAGGGTTATGGAAACTTCAATCTCCTGTGTTCGATCCTCCGTATAGAAATGGAGGGAAATGTGAAGAAAAATTCATCTCTAGGTTTTATTGAAACTCCCAAGCCGCGCTGTGTCATGTCTCATCCAGGGCGGGCCACATTCGTCTAGGTTTCGGCATATTATCGAAGCCAAGCAACCGAGCAGTTTGTCCTGATACAATGCCATGCTCTTTGCAGTGTACCGACTGTACTTTTTTTCTACGGCTAACTTTCCACGAACCACACTCTATAGGCATATGTCTTCCAATAGGTGACAATAAGAACATACCACGTTAGCCGCAGGAGTCGAGATAACAATCATTTTTGTAATACTAACCATAACAACGCTGATGTCTTTTATTTTTACCTAAAGGCGTAATTGGTACGCTACGTCCCAGCCTGTGGGTGCATTTGTTTTTGCCCTTTACCGCACAAGTAAGCTGTTTGACAATTTAGATCGCTTAATGCACCAATGAGTCAGAGCATAAGTTGTCAGTCTTTTGTTGTCATGTAGATGCACGCCTATAAGTGTAATTATTCACTAGAAGATGAGGCGTTCGAGCATTTGGCGTCCGTAAGAGCAATTTTCTTAATATTACAACACCAGCTGCGAGGCCCTAAGCCTTCAAATTGACTTGATGTTCGTCAGTAAATTGGGGTTATCTGACTCATTCGAATGACCTGGGTTTTCGAGCACAAAATTACCATAGCATCAATGTGAACTACTCAGGACCATGGGTCAAAGAAAGTTTATGAATTTCAATTAAATAGACTTAATCATTTTTGCACGGACTGCCTTGGGATTCATATTATCTAGTTCAAGCAATGTTGGGAAGGTGGAATTTTTCCAATAATGTCTGATTGCCAATTTCAGTAGTTTAAAAATTTGTAGAATTTGACTCAATCTAGATTGTAAAAAACGAAGAAAATCTCATCAGCATCCCTGCTTAACATTCAGGCTGAATACCATAGGTAGCCGAAAACAATTTTGGTGAAATGGTGAAGGCATAGTTAGTTCAAAAATGTATTAGTAATCACTATGCCTTACGTCACCGTACATTTTTAAAAACCGAATCTTGCTGAGCTACTAAAAGTGCGTTTAATTTATTGATTTGCAGGCTAAGTTGAGGAAAACCTGACCAAAAATATTTTGAAAAGGCTGGACACATTGGAACTAAAAATCTATTTCGCATTATACGTCTTGCTGTCAAGTGACCTATATTCATTTGCCGGCTGGATCTAGTCGCGTTCACACAGCCCTGCGCAGCTTCTAAATAAACACCTTTTACAAGCTCCTCGACGTCCTACGTATCTGCTCGCCCCTTGGTTTTGAGCCTTAGGTTTTTAATTAAAAGCGAATTATTATTGCATGGACTGGGAGCAAACATAGTGGACAAGACTTGCTGTAAAAATACTTGAGCCAAGAAAATTTGAGAGAAATAAAATGAAACGGAAGTTTATTTCTGGTGTATGTCCATTGTTAGCCAGGTGCTGGTGGCAGCGAAAGCCAGTAATTACCCTCCCACTGTCACTATGTGTTGCTAAAACTTTCTCAATATTAATTTCTCATGGCTGTGCCGCCATTCGAGTGCTCTAGACAGGCAAAACCTAACCGACTATTTTCAATCCCCAAATAGCGTGCGTCATTAAACGCCTATTCAGCGTGGCAGTACAAATCACTAACAGCAGTTTAAAAAAATAGGGACGTGTAATTGACTGTTTTTTTCGATGGATGTTTTCATGACGTTAGATCTAATGTACCTGCTACTTAAAGCCTAGGACCTATATACATTTAATTCGCATGTGCTCATAAAAAGGCTTATGTATTTCAGTTGTAAGCAGCCCATGGCAATGTAATACTTTCTGTCAATGTGAATCAGGTCTAATCAGCTGACAAAAGAAATAGTCTATTTTTCCACGGTTGTCTGCGATAAAAACCAAGTGACAGCATCCATTTGAGAGCCCCTGTAGAATGAATTGATAGCGTAAATCCTACGCTGCATTTTCTACCAACTTACAACATTCTTTACAACATTAAACGTTTAGTGGAAAAACTTTAGTTACCATACTTTTACAGAAGATTAAGCCATAAAAACCCCACAGATGTCATGGATGGAACCTGTTATCTTATGGACAACATATTAAAAAGGTGGGAGTCCAGCTTTCCCTCACTCGCCAAGGTAGAACATTTAGATTTGGTATTAGATGTATCCCTAGGTACCAACACCATTTAAGACTGTAAGCGTTGCCTACTTAAAATTAAAATATTTCAAGCAGTATCTCCTAAATTATGCGTTCCATAGAAGGGTAGCTTCTCATTTAAAACTATTGTGAAGCTTATTCCATCTATTAACTCCTTGTTCTGAAATCCAGCATACTTATTATGCACAGTCTGGAAAAATTCGTCAACTGTTATCGATTTAGATTGGTAGCCAGTTATTGAAAGCAAGGCACAATTCTAACCAAGGTCTTTGCATTAATTGTATTCGTACTGATAATATGCCCTTTTTCATTCTTTCTTTGCACCAATTGTATATTTAGAGGTTGGCAGATGAGAAAATATATGTGTGCAGCCAAGTTCTAAAAGTAACAGCACGAGTTTCTGGAGGTTTTGAGGTTATAAGAGTAAGGAAAGTCCGAAGAAGGTGCTATACTCACAGTAATTTTAGCTCCTTGCAGTTGGTTCGGCCTGAAGTTATTGAACATGCTGCCAAGTTTCTATGTAGTTCTCTGTCCTCTTTAGCGTCTTTCTTCTACTTCTCTATGTCTAGCTCTGCCGGTTGAACTAACCAAGGCCTTCTAGAAGAGCTAGCGAGCTGTAGAGCCTGCTTTGTGCAACCACAGTGATCGAAGAAATAAGACAAAGTGCGTATGTGTATCTCGCACTGAGTCATAAGAACACCCTTTCCCATGCTATAGGTAGGTAGAGCGACAGAAGAGACTGACGTGAGCATCAGAATTCTAGGTGAACTATGCATAGTAAAGTTCTCGATGACCTTCATGTGCGCTCTCATATAAGGGTGCGAGTGAAAAATTGGTGCGATAAGATTACATCCAATCAGCTTTTGTGTGCTGGAGAGGACGACGAACTGTGCCATTCTCATCAAAAGGTCTAAGCAACATTCAACCACCTAAAACAAAACAGCCAGGGCTGGAGGCTGATTGACTGCTGAGCGTCTCTTGGTAACTTTATCCTACTACAGGTTTAATAAACTCTGAGTAATTTGTTTAAGGAGGCAACGTGCCACTCAGTAGGTAGGTGGGTGTCAGGAACGGCATACGTATCGATCACTGCTGTGTCTTCAACCTGCAATCATATTTGAAGAAAAAAGATAGAAGCACCAGGAAAAAACGTGATCATAAGTTTAAAGAAGACGAAAACGCGATTTATTGCACCAACAATCCCAGTGCTAGCGTCTTCGTCTTCTTTTCAAAGGGAACCTGGGATGCGCATATTCACTGTCATTCGTATTCAAAAGTATTCCGTCTTGAAAACAGATCACACAGATAACGGTACGTCTACCTGATTCTAACTGTTACTGCTGCAATTTGACAGAAATTTAGCGATTCGCAATTTTCCAACCATAATCAAAGGTTTTTCTATTGGCTAACTAGTTGATTTCTATCCTGCTTCGTCATAAACTGTGCATGATTCCCATCAGCAGACTACGTACGTTGTTTGTTCTTGAAGGTCGAACACGTCAGTCTGTCTATTCCGAAGTAAGAAGGTCATATCACTTCCTCATTTTAGTTAAAAGAGAAGTCTTCGCTACGACCAAGCTTATCCGAAAAAGACATGGGGGTCAGACCGGCAATTTTAAGATCATCCCCCTTTACTTTAACCACCCTCCTTGTCCTCGGTATCACGGCCACTTGGTTGCCCCTGTCATACATACTATCGTGAAACTCAAACCAAGCTATGGGTTTTGATTAGGGCCCAATTATCTCAGGAGCGTAAAACGCCTATGAGTCGTTCGACGCAGTTGGGGAAGATACGGAAAGATAATCTGAAAAGGAGGCATGACTAACCATTAGCTACCCACAGGGTGACCTCCTGGCTATGAAAACAAGCAGTCTTGTCAGTTTATCGGTAAGCACAAGAAATAATGATGTTTTCCTTATGAAAGGTTCGGTGGCCCACCGACATGGTATCCCGAAGGTTAAAAGTAAAAGTGAGATAATCTATACCTTCTACAGATTTTAACAGGTTAAGCAGTAAAAGTAATGCTTGGGCGAGGTTCGCTTATTAGAAACCAGTAAACCGTTCACATATCTAGATGACAAAGTATTATTGACTTAGCGTCAGCGGCATGCCCTCGGACGTCCGTCTTCCTTATGATAAAATGGACGTCAATACATGAATAAGTCTGAAGTGCTCATAGGCTCGCGGTGACAAGTCACGTGAAATAGGAAAGCCTCCTATCAGCTTGATGGCCTTATTTTGAATGTACCAGCTTCATGTGCGTAAGTCGACTGTCTTTATAGGTAGACAGACTTCGAGGTTGTTCCGTTAAATTTCTCCCAAAGAAATGTATCAGGGAGAAGGTTGACGGCATTTTTCCAGTAACTCATCTGTCGTAGACAAGTGTGCGCTGGCTGACAGCTGCCTGAAAATGTTGCCTTAGAAGTGTATATAATTTGCAACTGAATAAGGGCAAAATACAGGAGGACTTGCATTCTTCGACTGCTTTGTACGTAAAAACCAAAGCAGTCTACCGAGAAAGGTGAGGTGCTGGAAGGAGATCGATGCTGACCAATATCCGTTGCGTGATTTGTCGGAAGAAAGATGCCAAACCAGACTTGGCGTAGCATTTTCATGCTGGTTAAATTATTGCGTTTCTCAAAATTTTGACCATTTAGAGCCATTGCAGCCCAACAGCAGGAAGATAGGTAGGCACGATGAGGCAAAAAGTGATATTTACAAGATCTACACTTAATGTTGTCTATGAAAAAGATTTATATAAAGTTATGCTGTTACATACTTCTGACTTCGTTGCGAACATTTTAACAGCCCTCTTCCACCACAATGAATACCGTAAGCGACTCAATCTTCACCCATAGCTGAAAGGTCACTAAGTCGAAAGTGGATCACGTATGCGATGTCCACAAAAGCGACGTCATGGCACCGACTAAAGGGTCTCTAAACTTCTAAGGACAAAGTCCCAGTCCGTGGTTCACTTAACTAGAGTCCTCATGCATTTTTTGGCGTTTATCGAGACTTCGCTGATAGAAGTGAGAGTCGAGTTCCCGGAAGCATTTCAGGAACGATAATTAACGACTCGGATGCGGATGACCACGTTATCATCACGTCACTTATGACCCCCAGCAGGTGATCGCGTGGCCACTAGGATGATGGGTTCGAGTGAAAATCCAAAACCTCAGTCCAATAAACTTCTTGTTCCAGTGATCGCATCTGCTCCTCCTATCAAAACTTTCTCAATTTTAATAATGACCAGTGAATCAACAAAGGACTGTACAGCTCACAAAAAATACATTTATTCAAAATGATATCCCTAGAAGGTATTGTGGAATGAAAAAATAATAAGTGTTGGAGAATAACACAGTATGCGTAATAAGGTCTTTTGATGCTCCTGCCAGTGGTCAAATAATTAGTCCCGCGGGTCACCGTAGGAGCTACTGGCCAAAAAGGTACCGTTAAAATAAAGCTAAAGGCAAACCTTAGTTCCGGTCTGTAAACGCTTAACTCTCTGGAAATTTATGTAACTGGGAGGCGTTAAGCTATGCCAATGCAATAGGACAGTTGACTAGGCGCCGATTATTTAGCTTCATGCGTTGACATAACCATTAAATGCATCATGATTGTATCATGTGTGTCAATGTATCGCCAACACCGGCGTTGCCAAAGTATCTCTTGCCGCAGCGATTGTAAAAACAGCAGTCGTCGTCAAATTCTTAAAAAAAGATCAGTAACCATAGTAATCAGAGCAAGCATGCACAGTGACGCTTGAAATTTAAAAAAAAACGTTTAAAATATAAGCATGCTACAAAAGCGCACAAAGAGGTCTTGACAAAAAAGCTGCAGTGAAAATTCTCATGCCAAATGACAACACGGGGATTGCCAGGTATAACGCAGAACCATTGTCGGCTGTCTACCAAAACTCAGTAAATTTGCAATAAAAATGCTCCACTAGCAGGTGCTCACTAATGGAAACAATTGGCGAGTGCAGTTCAGACGTTTTGATACTTGACGAAAATAGAAGGCACTGGCCTCGAAGGACTCCTGAAGCATCTGACTGAAACGGTTTCAATGCAGAAGACTTTGACCCCCAAGCAATATGCACTGGTCATGCCGAAGTATTAAAATTGCAAGAGCTTTATCCACACAGTGGAATTGAGGCGACTTCCGCACTTAAACACCCGACCCCACGCAGGTATCTCCGGCAAACTGGAAGACACAGAACAAAGGATTCGAGGGGCGACAGGCTCTGATATGCTAGAAAAAGGAGGAGGAGGGTGTGTTCATTAAGCCCCATAAAAGTCTGACTCATAGATACTGAGTGGGATCGACACTGGCCCATCAATGTGAGCTAGAGTGCCAACAAAATTTCTCCCTTAAAGGCTGACTCTGAAGTTTGTTTGTGTATATTTTTTGAGCACAAATTTTTCTTACGACAATCTGATAATTACGACCATTTCAACGTTTTTTATCTTTTACCGGCACCTTATAATGTCTATAGGGATGCGTCCTGCTGTGTTGCGTCCGGTGACTCACCTGGCTTCAAGGGTCCCCTATCTGGGACAGTCAGTTTGCGACGCAGGAAGATAGTGTAATTAAAAGCAAACACAAGCGGCAAGTGATTGCTGAACTTTCATTTCAAAGGTTTTGAAAGCGCGGACGACAATAGGATGGGTCCACCAAAGTCCTGTCCAGTTTTTTACTATGTTGACAGCCTGTTTTTATGCGGATGTCCCTAGTTTTATGTCCTCAAGCTGCGTCGGTGGGCTTCAAAAGCAAGGTTTGATGACCATGGTCCCGTATGCTTCGGGTAAAAGCTCTTTGATTTAGCTCGAGGGGAGAAACCTCGACGGAAATTGACATGACTCACATTATACCACAATTTTGTGAAACCCCAGACCAGTGCACCACTTAAAACTGTTTTATACCCCTTCTGCGTCAGACCGTCGTGCATATATTTTCTAAAAGTGTTTTTAAACATCGAAATTTTGGGTTTGTCCTTTCTGCATTTCATGCTGTTTAGTTCTCATTAACCGCTGACTTATTTCTTGTTTTGTGTTATTAGATCATGCACAGCAACTCTGTTAGCCATATGTTAGACTAACATATTTGCAGCACTTAAAGATGCCGATAAGTTTGAAATCCCAGAAGAAGGAAGCTGAAGGTCACGCATGTTTTGTCCGACCGAAGGCCCTCGGATATGTCATCTCTCCACTCTTTGAATAGGTGTTTTACTTGAATATGTAGCAATTATCCTGCGTGGCATTCTACACAACGCCGATCAGCATGCCGACACCTCTACTTAACACCGCCTCGCAAACTTTGTGGTTACTGTCGTTCATAAAGTGGGCCGGGTCATACAGCTCTTAGTCCATGAAAAACGCAGAAGAAACGCTTGAATTTTAATAATTATCCATGAGGATCGATGACTCCTGACCGTTAAACGATATTTTTCAGTCTTCGGTTCTAGTGAAATCACAAGGCCTCAAAAATATGTATCTAATTACAGATGGGTAATAACAGACTGAGATAGGTACAGTCAATGTACGTCGATGTACATCAGAATAAATTTCCTAGCGCAAAAAGTAGGCATTCTCATGTATTAATTTGACAGCGGGTTTAGTTACTACTAACCATCGTACAACATAATTTCTATAGAAAGGAGCGTTTCTCTATTTATTTTGACTCCATTTGAAGACTTGAGTGTAAAACCAAATAAGACCATTTGCCAAAGCAAGAAAATCAGCCGGGGAACCCGAAAATAAAACCTTATTCACTTTTCCAAGATTCGGAGTGAACGCGGATACGGCAAAAGTCAGAGCTAATTTTTGATAAGATGATGAGAAAAATACACTTTTTTAGAATTTTGGACGCCCACTCAAAGGCGATTAGACGTCCTTAAACTAAACAGTTTATAACTATAGTTCGAACAGTGTTATCAGTCAGAACATATGTACATGACTTACTTATTTTATACGCTGCGCTGGAAAGAGGAGCAATTCACAAGTGCCCCCGACCGAACTTTCCCATAGGTTTGGTTTTCAATACGTAAAAAATTGTATTTCTAAATCTGGAACCTATACAAAAGTTGGGAAATAATCTTGGAGCAAACAATTCAGGATGCCAATATTCCTCGAAGAAGATGACCATAGGTTTTCTTATCTGTGGGTTGGCAACCAGTCGGTAATGACAGTGTAACCATCGATTCCAACGAGATCCACCGTGTGCTCCACAGAATGGCGGCACATTAACGGTGAATCTCGCTTAAATTATTTTATAGCAGACTTACGTTGCATCTACCACACCCTATCATCCTGACCCCGTTGTCATGACAATGTTAAAAACCCGGAGACGGGAGAGGGCACAAGTGACTGGCGCGTCTAGAACCCACACATAAACTTGTCACCACGCCGGCTTGGAACCCACTGAACGACAGTGCCATATAGGTCACAGTAAGAAAGACCTATTGTAGTCTGCCCTCAGTTCAGCATTCAGCCGCTCCACACAAATATACACTGGGTTGACTGAGAGGTAGAGATACAATCTGGCCACGATGCGGAGCATGCGCTTAGAGTCTACCTCACTCACTCTGGCTTTTCCCGTGCGCCGGTCAATTGTCCAATTCGGTCAACCAACTAGTGCTGAAATGGGGACCTGTGGCTATCAGAGTAAGGAGCAGGCCGTCTGCGCGTGCCACATACTCGATTTGGTCCCAAAAAACATCCCACTAGCATTTCACACAAAGATGTGAACTGCTTGAACCACATTTGTACCAGAGAAGCCAGATCTGGAGGGGACCAAAGAGCAAACTTCAAATTTGAAGGAGGGGTGTCGATTGCGTGCTTTGAGTGTATGATGTTGAGCATGTTCATGTGTAGTGTAGGTGCTGGTAAGGCGATGTGTGCGGTTTTCTACCACAGGATCTAATTGAGGCGCAGGTAGATGAATGGGTCTGAATGAAATCGGTGACTGAAAGGGTGTGGGCAGTGTGGACAGCTGAGGTAGATGCATTGGGTGTATGTTGATGCTCCTGGCCGTGGTCGCTAGTTGCTATGCGATGTTTTCGCAAGTTATCTACCATGTCAATGCATGATGAGCATGCGTGGTGTCAGTAAGGACAGGATAACTTAGAAGCTGTAGAATCGCTTGAGGTGGTGAGGCTACTAATTTTGACCGCGCTGGTGAATGGGGCGTTGTTAGTGCTGGAGATGGGAGAGCTATCGGATGTGCAAAGTGCGCTTAACGTGGCGATATTGTTGTGAGCTCGGCTTTCAAAGATACACATGTGGCCGTGGCCAGGCGTAACGATAGGGGCATTTGTGGGGATATTTAAAAAGATGCAGCCACCGAATAGATGATATTTGAATGGCTTTCCTTTTAACTCAATCATCTGATCCCCGAACTTGTGACTTGCACGAAGATGACGCGCAAGAGCGGTAGTATCGGCAGATTTAGAGATCCATGTTCATTTAGGCCTATTACGTTCGCACGAAAGCAAAGTGGCATTGCGTTTATGTACAGAAGCTAGAATTTTTCTCAAAACGAGGTGTTCAAAGTGAGGATTACGCCTATAGCTCATGCATTGAAAACTTGGAAAGATGATTTTACCTGTTCATTAAACAGGCAAATCAGACTAAAGGTGTGAGTTTTATGCTCTTATCCTCCTGAAATTGCTATTCCTTCATCTTAGCTGATTATATAAACTGGAGAACACACCAATAGTGCATTGGTTTTGCGAAGCTACTTGGGTTTCGTTTGATAGTTCCCTTTAAAATTATAAAATAATATCAGCTGGATGGCCTTATACCGGAAAACACGCGCACATTAAAGGAGTTATTGTGTGGCCTTGTGTCTATAGTCATGCTCTACGACATTAAGAATTATGCAACAAATAATTTTTGGGATTTTAGTCACTGGGTGCGCTGCTCGCATGAATAAAGTCATCACCTACAAAAATTCTACATATTTATCCTAATTTGCTTTCTAGAGGCTCTCGTAGTAAGAATCTGCAAGCCTATACTTCGATTTTTTTCAGAGAAAAAATACAACGTGGTAATTACAGGAAGTTTCTTCATTTTTAAAAGGCAGAAAACAAGAAGGAGAAAGTATCAGAATGGAGGCGAAAATGCTACTTCCAGGTTCTTGTTGGGTTCATATCCTTTGCAAAACAAGGTATATTTGATCGAGAACCAGGGGAGAATTTTCGCGCCATTCTATTCTCCTTCTATTTTCTACTCTTTAAATGGCGCTCATACGATTATGTTCCTATAAAAGAAAATCAATAAACTTGCAGATACGAAACCAGCGCGATGAGATAAATATCAACCAGAATTTTTGGCGATGATAACGACCATGCGGCTGTTTAAAATCAAAAGTATTTTGTTGCATAATGTAATGTCGTAAGGCTGTGACTATGAACACAAAGGTATCTTTCACCAATATTGGCGCGTGTTTTCGATATGAGCGATATTTATAATTTTAAAGGAACAGCAAACAATAACTTCGCAAAGTAATGCGCATTGATGAATTCCGATTTATAATCTTTAAGATGAAGGAATATTGTTCCGGGGAGGATAAAAACTCGCAGCTGGTCTGATTTGCTGGGCGACGAATTGAAAATAAATAACAAAGGATTTTTCGGTAGCATGGGGCAAACCGTCTGTCGTTTTGAACTACAACTCACCGTACGCCGTGCAATGCTGCTCGTGCCGAGCATTAACTCAAAACTTCAAATGAACGTGGATAAATCTGCCGATACTACCGCTCTTTGGCGCCGTCTTTCGTGCAATCACAATTCATCGTCGAATATTGAAGTTAAAAAGGAAGCCGTTCCGTCGACTTCATTATTCATCTTTAAATATCCCCTGTCGCCTATCTTACGCCTGGCCTATCCGAAATAATGTTTGAAACCACGAGCATCACAGCTAATATATCGCTGCGTTAACACTACGGTATGGCTACTCCCGTAACGGCATAACTGGCACTACGGCGCCGGTCAAAAATAATGACCTCACCACCTAACGACTTTCTGGTGTCGTCGCCGCCGCATCATCACATTTTCGATAACTTTGCGGCACGTCATAACAGCAACCACGACATGAAATAACATCGGCTGCCGCAATGCATCACCTCGCTTGTCACCGAACATTCTCTTACTTAAACACCTCGAAGACCAGATCGCAATGATTAACCGCATCGCCGCTTCCGGCACCTACGCTTACGCATGAACATCCGGCGTAAACCGCATCATCATTCTCCTTCGAACTGGTTCCTTTCTTTGGTCACGCTCTTATTTCTCTGGCTGCAAATCCAGTTCAGCAGTTCACGTCAATGCCAGTCGGATTGTTTTTGGTAGGCCTCGTGACTGTCTCACCGAGGTCCCCTCGGCGCTGAACAGTTGACCGGGTGGGTGGTGTTTCGTGATGAACTCTGGCATATCCTCATCGTGTCGTCTCTCGGTGGCTTGTCGCTACTCGTGGTACCCCGGCGAACAGTACTGTCAGGTCTTTCTTACTGTGACCTATATCTTTGTCATTCGGTGATTCCCAAGCTGCGGCGACGGTGTTGTATTGACGCTCGGTCATATTCTCCGGAACTGCTGATAATGACGGCGAGGTCGTGGGGTACGACCGGAACCGGCATGTAAGTCTGCTATGCTAATTTGGCGAATTCTGCGTTAATGTTCTTCAGTGAACTTCACGTGGTGTTACTGTCGTTACCGGCGGTGCTGGCACCACGAATAAGGCTTTATGATGTCAGCTTCTTCGAATATTGGCATCTATTGTTGCTCAGGTGACACCGGCTTTAGCAGGTTCAGGCCAGAAATGCGGTTTTTACGTGACGGAAACTATGAAGAGATTCGGTCGAGGCTCACCTATTGATGCAACCGGCATGCAAAATAGTGAAGTGTATTGCGTATCGTTGCGACTGTTTGCTGTTCGAACTATCGAGTTATAAACTGTTTGGTGGGGCGTCTATCTTGCCGGTGAGCGTCAAAATTGCAAAGGTACTGCTCATCATCTTTATCGATGGCTCGACTTTGCTGTATCACGTTCTCGACGAAAGTGAATGAGTTCAGCATTACCTAACTGCTTATTGAAATGGTCATTCGGTTTTGCAAATCTTCAAGTGGTCGAAACAAATGAAGCGCTTTCTTTCACCAGAAACCATGTTGTGTACCGATGATTGTAAACCCGCTGTATTAATACGTGAAATGCTGCTGTCGGAAATTTGTTCGCGATGTGCATCGACATTGTTTGACGCCCTGTCAGTCTGTTATTACCGTCTGTCGGTAGGCTGCGTATTTTGGTGCTATTGTTCCGGTACGGGCAAACGGGCTGAAAATGACTCGTTTAACGGTCGAGATAAATCGCGGCGTTTATGAATTGAAGCTGTCGACGCGCTTTGAACGACGTGGCTACGAAGTTTGCCGTATTGAAACAGAGGTGTCGGCATGCTGATCGTTGTGTCACTGAACGTATTGCTACGCTATTCAAAGTAAAACACTATTCAAGGTGGAAGATGACATGTCAGGCCTTCGATCGGACAAATATGCGTGACTTCGGCTTCGCTAACAACGGACTATAAACGTCTTTTAGAGATGGCAAAAAATATGTTGGCCACGGCATATGGCTGGCGAGGGCCGCTGTGCACATGATCTATGGCACGCAAAAGGCAATGAAGATCGTAATGAGCTTAAACGGCATGAACGAGCCAGGGGTTCGGTTTAAAACACTTTTAAATAACCATGCTGCGGTCGCGACGCAGAAGGTATAAAGCGGTTTTAGAATGATCGCGAGGGGTTTCTGGAAACAAACCGGTACTAATGATTGGCAAATCGTACGTCATTTCGCGGTAAATCGAGCTTGCCGGCGCGCGAGACCATGATCATCGACGCTGCTTTTGGTAAACATCTTTGAACATCAAAACGGGACATCACAAAAGCTGACCTCAACATGGTAAAACTTTGGTTCGAGACGCAGTGGTTCTAAACAAAAACGCTTTGAAATGAGTTAAACGTCTTTATCGTTTTGCTTTTATTACGCTATCTTTCCGCCGTCGCAAGCTGACGTCACGAGACGTCATAAATATCGGCGCACGAACATCGTCGCGGGCCCATCGAATTGTGACGAAACGAAAACGTTGAAAATGATGCGTCGGTATCGGTGTCGTAAAAAAGGGCATTATTCAAAACAATAACATAACGAAAAGGGAAGAGCATTGACCTTCCCCAACTGCATTAATGTCATTCGGCCCATCTGTAGTCGAACTTTGTGTTTACGCCTCATATACTTTTCTGTCTCGTTCGGTTTGCCGAATTACAGATGCTGCCAGACTCGTATTGAACAAAGCTCTTGCCCATTTTTATTAGCTGCGTGACTTCAGTGCGTGACGGGGAAGTCTTCTGCGTTGAACAGATGCTCGATCGATGCTTCGAGGCATTCGACCGGTGCTTCATTGGTCGGGGTATCGAAAACGTCTGTTTCGCTCGCTGTTGTTTTCGATTGATGAGGCACCTGCTTACAGTGAGAATTTTATTGCTATTTACTGATTTTATTGAACTTTGAAACCGTTTATTTGGCATGAACGTTACTACGTCTTTGATAACGCTTTGTAACGTACTTGTTGCAAAACGTTTTGAAATTTCAAGCGTATCACTGATATACTGATACTATGGTTGCTGATGTTGCGAAATTTGACGCATTTTAATGTCGCTGCTCGTATGCTGACACCGGCGATACCCATTCGACTTTGTCGTCGTGATGCGTTGGCGTAATCGACTCAGTCGACTGTCTATTACTGACTGTAACGCCTCCCATTACAAATTTCCGAAGGATAACGTTTTGGTGAACTTCAGGTTTGCCTTTGCTTTTATTTTAATGTTACGCTTTTGACCGGCAACTTTCTACGGTGATATACGAATGACCGCTGGCAGAGAACGTCGAACACGGTACGCATGCTGTCGTTCTCCAACGCTTAACACTTTCGTTCTGGCTACCCTACGGGTAGCTCATTTTGAATAAATACGTTTTTATTATTTCTACGATCCTTTGTTATTCGCTGATCGTGTAAGGCCGAAGGTTTTGATGGAGAGCCGAATGCTAAAAAATTTACCGGACTTCGGGGTTTTGGTTTCGCTCATCTCTGATGACCGCGTCACTATAACTGGAGGTCGCGTGATGATAACGATAAGTCGTTGAATAATACTCGACTCTCGCTATCGTGAGAAATCTTCGCTTTAAAAATGCGTGAAACTCCGGTAGTGAACCACGAACTGAACTGATCTTAAAATTTTGAAGACCGCTTTTGGTCGGTGCCGTGACGTCGCCGATGGGCATGCGCTGCGTGATCACTTTTCGACGAACATTTTCGGCTTCGTAATTGAACCAGTCTTACGGCATTATTGATGAAATGTTTATCAACGAGGGGTCAGAAGTATGGCGGCTGTAACTTTATGTAGTCTTTCTGGACGCTGCATTGAAGTCGGCAGATCTTTAATGAAATATCGCTTTTTGCTAAGTCGTTCTGCTGTTGAGATAACAAATGGTCGGAACGACGTAATTTAACCGGCGTGAACTTTACGCCAGTCGGTTTTATCTTCTTCCGTTAGTCGCGCGGCGATGATGGTCGGCATCGTCTTCTTCACCTTTATCGTGAACTTCTTTTGGTTTTTACCGCAACGGTCGGCGATGAGTCGCGTATTTTAACGCTTATTCAGTTGCGAAATTATAACAACTACCAAAGGCGGTTGCGTGTCGTACTGCGCTTACGATGCGACAATGGTTACTGGAAAATGCCGTCGACTTCTCCCTGATATTTCTTTTGAAATTTAACGTTTATTTTCGGTTTATTCTTACCCTGCTGAACACGTCGATACGCTGTGCATTGAAAATAAGGCATCAGCTTTGATAAGGGGCTTTCGCCGCGTGGCTTCGCCGTATGGCACTTCGAGCACTTTATTCGTATGATACGACGTCGTTTTATCATGGTGATCCGAGCATGCCTCTTGTTTATATGTCAATAATACTTTGATAAATCTCAGATGTATATTGAACTGACGCTACTGATTTCGAAAACTCTTCACCAAACCTTAACGCTGCTTAATGTTAAAATCTGTGAAATTATGGTCTCGCTTTTGCTGGCTTTCACCATGTCGGTATGAACGCTGCCAGGGAAAACGTCGTTGACTGTTAACTGATAAGACTGTTTTCTAACCGAAGATCGCCGCGATGATGATCGTCCTTTCGAATTGTCCTTCGTCTCTTTGCGTTTTACGCTCCTGAATGAATGAATACATATCAAAGCCCGCCAACTTGGTTTGATTTCGCGACGTAATGGCTGTGACGAGAACGACAGTGATACCGATTATTGAAATGAGGGGACTCGTCTTAAAATGCCGGGTTCTGACTTCAATGTCACCGGACAAACGATTAGTGACGAACATGGCGCGGCTATTGATGTTTCGAATGAACCGTTGTTCGGAGGCAACGTACGTAATCTTAACGGTGATAAATGCGGTTTATGACGAGCGGTGGCGATGAAAGGCGGCGACAGTTTGGTGCGAATGTGGAGCTGGTCGAAATTACGTAAATGCGGACCGGAACTCGGAAAGACATGCCGTCGCTGTTTTCGAACGAATGCTGACTTTGATGCGCATCCCAGGTTCCCTTTGAAGACGGGGCTGTACTGGTGTTGATTGTGGAAACAAACTTATGATCACGTTTTCTATCTTTCAATATGATTGCGGAGATTGAATTTACCGCGGTATTGATCGTAATGCCGTTCTGACCGCTGATTGACGTTATCGCTTAACGGAATTACTCGATGACCAAACCTGTCAATATACCAGAACGGCAATCAATCAACTGTTTTGTTTAAAGGTGGTTGAATGTTGTAGACGCTGATCGAAATCAACGCGATTCGTCGTCATCTCCGGCTTTTCAAAAGCTGATTGGATCTGATATTATCGCGCAATTTTCGCTTTCGCTGCTATCGGCGCGCGTGAATAAACTTTACTGCGTAGTTCACTGGTCTGATCGATCGATATAATGCGATAAATACTTCACCTATGACGGAAGTTCGTTCTTGTGACTCGGTGCGGATACGCATGCGCCTTTATTTCTTCGATCGCTATTGATTTACCTGCTTTGAGCTCACGGCTCGTAGCTATTTCTGAAGACTGTGTTAATTCAACCGAAGTAGTATGAAGGAACCAAATCTGAAAGGACGAAAGAACAGAAACTTCGGCGTATGTTCAACTCGGTAAATATTTCGAAACAAATTGCTGTGGCAACCGG